>KE505251.1:226581-240711 GCA_000441515.1 Elaeis oleifera
TAACTCTGTTTACGTAAATTTGCACCGTTGGAATCCTCTTTCCTTGTTCTTCTATTGATGATCTTTTTTTCTGCAAAAGATAATAACAAGTATCAATTTCTTAATAAATTTAGATAATTTAGATATTAATTGATACTTTTTTATGTCAATTTGTGACATAAATCAGTAGATAAGCAGGTATGTCTAGCTATATTGAAATTACTGTTATTTCATATGTTTTATTGGATCTTCTATCCAAAATTATTTGTTGTGGCCCTTCATACTATAATCTTCCTAGCTATGATAAATTATAGTGTAGCATGCTAGCTAAATGGGTTTCTTGCATATTTATTAGAAGTTGTGTTCATTATAGAAGCTATATTTAGATCCCTTCTAATTCATAGTCAAGGTACTGAGCTGATAATAGTTAGAGCTTTATTCTTACAAGTAAAGGGTACTATAATACTCTAGAGCATTGCTGATGCAAATGGTAGCTATTCCTAAAGCTTATAAGCATCACAAAATTCAATCTCAATATTTCAAAAGCGTCAAAAAGTTTTTCGACAATAAGTTTTTCGATGCTTTCATCAAGTATCGGCAACAACTGATGTTTTAAAAGCGTCGGAAGAAAGCATCGGCAACTATTGATGTTTTAAAAACGTCGACAGCTCCTGATGTTTATGTGCATCACTAAGCCCTGGGAAGCTGTCATTGCTTTTAAAAGCATCAGTAAGTTTTAATGAGTTACTGATGCTTAAAAGTATCGAAAAGCTTTCCATTGGGCATTTACCAATATTTTAAACATCGATAATTATATCCATTTTCGATGCTTTAAAGCATCCACAATAATCTATATATTTTAGAAAAAATAATCCAAAATAAACATACTAAGCTATACAAAATACATAAATCTATCCAAATTTATAAGAAAATTCAAACACCAACATAATCATAATAAACACTCTATATAACATTATACTCAATACATAAACCTATCCAAATTTATAAAAAATTCAAGCATTAATATAAAGTCACAATAAACGCTCCATATATCATCATAAAATCATGATTATATTGTCCATCGTATTCATGAATTACAACCCAAAATCAAAGAGAAGAAAAAAGAAATCTATAAAACTTAGAAAAATATAGAGACATTGGGCTATCAATGATCATAGGAACATGATCGTCATCGACTCTATGATTACTGAAACTATCGGAAGCCTACAACAGAGATATAAAAAATTTAGTACTTAAGAATACAAAAATGATAATATAAATTAAATGATTAAGTGGATAAAAATATAAATATAGTAAGATATGTACCTTAGAAGAGTCCACAAACATCTGTAATGCGAATGTCAACTGGTTAATTTGAGTCCTCATGAAGGATATTAGTATGTCATAGTTCTGCCTCATCGCCTCCATCCATACCTCCATCCATGCCTCCATTGCTCCTCAATCCGTGCCTCCAATTGCTTCTTAATCTATGCATCTATCCGTGCCTCCAAACGAGCCTTGAGCATATGAATATTCATATTGCTAGAACTCTCTCTAGCATCGTGAGTGTATCGACGCACGTTAGATAATTGAGTGGAGATGACTCCAACTCTATAACCCCTCATCCGACTATAATGGTCCAGTCCCAGCAGTTTTATCATCACCTAAGCCTCAACACGACTAGCCTTCGTAGATGTTGAGGACTCATCGACATGCTCTACAATAAGAATAAAGCTCTCTTCCATATTCAATATATATATATAGATTAATTTGATACCTAAAAAAAACTACAAATCATTGTATGAATTAATTATTAATACATATAAATATATCTCTCGACTCGTCACTAACCAAACATCTATTTCGATGGACATAAGTCATCCTATAAAACTCCATCTGGCTAAGCTCCCTCCCGTACTCATCCATCTATAGAAAATATAAATTTCATAAAATATATAATCCATAAATTTTAATTGACAAACTTTAAGAGTTTCAATAAAACTTCTAAGTATCATGATACATGATATGTGACACATTATACATAGTTTCACGAAGAAGCATGAGAATCATATATACATCAAATTAGCCTCAAAAAATTATAATATGCTAAATATTTTGAAAAGGATATACGAATTCTTATCTGTGCCACACACAGCTCTTGGATCCTGATGTATGAGAAATAGATAGAGCTGCTCATGTAGCTCCACCAATATCAATATATGCTTATAAATAAAGTAAAAATATGATATATCTTGTATATATGATCAATCTACGTTAGTAATCAACATAACATAGGATATATGATATGTGTATCTAATTACCTACCCTCTCTTAGAGAATCAATAATGAACAAGCTCCCTCCACTGATGAGGATCTATATCAGGAGGATAAATACGAGCAACATCATCCTCTGACAAACCCTCTTTCTTATAGTCCCTCTTCAATTTCTTTAAATTTTTTTCATTTCCAAATGAGGGACTTCAACACCCATTCATGACTATCTAGAGGGAGTACAAATTTACTCTAAAATAAATAAAAAAGATATTCGATTATTGAACAATATAATTAATTGAGTATAAATAAATTAACATAAATTATTAAGTCATTTTTTTACCTATACTACTTGTAGAATCTTGAGCTTATATGCAGGAAGCATATCATTCCATTTAGCATAGTTCAAAGGACAAAGCTAACCCTCCTACACAATAGTACTTTAAAACTCATCAAAAATCTGGCAATCTTATTGATGAGCTGCCCCATCTAGTTGTATCGTATGATGACACTCTCACTCTCAGCTAAATGTCAGATATCTCTGACCTACGTGGATCCATGTCTAATCCATGCTCTCCGAGATGCATCAACAATAAATATATAAATAAAAAATATATTATAAATCAATCAACAAAAATTAATACGTAAATCTTAATAGTCATGAATATATAATATTTTATTTAATTATCTTGGATATATATCTCATCTATAATAATATCCTCATCAGTAGGATGATCGTGCTGTGACTCAGGCTGCTGTGTGGATAAAGAATGATCGACATTGGACTATTATGCGAATGATGAAGGATCGACCTTAGACCGTTATGGCTGGATCAACTGTCAGAGCTGATTAAAATACGATCCATTCTAAAACTTTGTAACTTAATATCATCGAATTATTTATGTCGAGGCAAAATGTCACCAAGCATTCATAAATAGAAATAAAATTAGTTAACATAAATTATCAAATAATAAATATAATATTGATTGAATTGCTATTAAAAAGCAAGATCTACTAAATAAATATGATAATATAATATAATATTTCATACAAAATATATACATCTTAAATATATCTTATCAATTAAGACTCAATCAATATTTTCTCCTTTAATATCCATCCTAACCAAGCTTGTATCATTTAGATTATCAATCGAGGCAAGATTGTAAGGTATATACTATGTATAAGTCTCATCATTCTCTACTTCCAATCCTTTGCCCATATCATATAAATCTCTGAATTTCATTTTCACAATAATAGCCCATTCTTTATCTTTCGAGTCTTGTACAAAAAAAATTTGACAAGCTTGAGATAAAAAATAAATAAATCATCCCTTAATAATACACCAGTATGTATCAATCTTAAAAAATTTATAAGTATAAAGCTATTCGTATCTTGTTTCAAGCCTCTTGACAAGTTTATATCCACCTAATTACATTGAAATTATACTTCTTTAAATTTTCTATAATAATCCAACTCAAAAATATCCATAAATATACTATAATAAATCTTTCCATCTGCTTCCACTATGATGCTACTGTTCTAGATTTTTTTATATTTTTTATATTTTTTGTATAAAATTTGAATCCATTAATGATGAAACCATGATATCTATCGATAATATTATTAGGACCCCGAGCAATAGTAATTAATTATTAATATATTATTTGATATTAATAAAATATTCAAAATCAATCCTTCCCTCACATACATGATTAGCTTGTTTAAAAAGTCATTCAAAGAATAACTTGATCAACCATCATTGCTCCATCCTTGGATTGGATTGAATGCTATAGTTTGCTCATATCTGAGCAACCAAAACTTCACTATAAAAAATTAATTCATTGATTAAGAATATTATATATGAGACAATGAAAGAAATCAAAAAAATGACTATACTAACTAGTGATACTAAGATATTATATCACTAGAAAGTAACACATAATGATGGACTTGTGCCAAAAAATTTTTATCAAGAACCATACTTTCAATCTTCTCCAAAACTTTTTTAGCAATTGAAACTTATAAATTTTGAGTTATCTATAATATCATAATTTTTTTGAGATTGATTAAAAATGATCTCTATACTTTTAAGATATCTTAAATAAATATCAAACACTCTTCAACAATATATTCTTCCACAACTGAGTCTCGAGATAGACTCTATTTCATACATAATCCTCTAAATGCACAAGATACCTTCAAAATTAAACTTCGTAAAATATTAATATGAGTATGACACTATTTATATTAAAGATTTCTAAATTACAACTATAAAGTTTAGCAACATCATCTTTCATTAGGATACATCTATCTATAATGTACCGATTCATCAAATTTTACTTCTGCAGCTATGTGAACAGATAAATAAACTATGATAGTAAAAAATTTGAGAGAAAAGATCTTTTTCATATGGTAAAGTGTAAGTACATTATCAGACTCTAATTGATCAAGCTCTCATGGATCAAAGAGTCTGTAACATAATAACTTAAAAAATGATGATAATTAAGCAATAATAACAATAACTTTTTTTGGTATTGATGACCTTAAAATTAGAGAAAAAATATCTTCCATTAAAATGTGACCATCATGACTTTTAAGATTTAAAAGTTTTTGCTCTTTAAGATTTACATATCTTAAAATATTTGATGCATAGCCATCAGTAATCTTGATATTTTTTAGAAATATTAGAAAAAGATCTTTGTTTTGAGTAGACATTGTGTAAAATATAGGATGTACATAAACTTTACTATTAATAAGCTGTTTGGGATGAAGCTCTTATTTTATATCCATCTCTTTCAAATCTAAACATACCTTTAAGTTGTCTTTATTCTTTCCATCAAATTTAATAATATTTCATCAAATTATCATAAATATTCTTCTCTATATACATCACATCAAGATTATGCCTGAGAAGATTATACTCTCAATAGGATAAATCAAAAAAATATTTTTTTCTTTCATAACTGCTTAATAACTCGATGTGTGGATGCCTCCATTATGTCTTCATTATTTTGATCTTCATCTATGTGATTATTATCATTGTAGAAGTTGTCAGCATCATCAAACACCTTGTATCAAGATTGCAAGTAATAACATCCTCTGTCAACCCTTCATTCGTTGAGCTTTCAGCATCTTTCGTTTCTTTTTATTAGAAACATTGGAAACCTTACCATACCAATGATTGATGCCATATATTTGTCTAAGAATCTTAGCTCTAAATGATGGTATAGAGGTAGATTGCAACTCTATAGTACCATCAAATATATCTTGTTGAAATTGAAATGGATGGTCAGCTTCCAACAATCGATGATAGACCATATAGGAGAACTTTCCTCCATATTTTAACCAATATGAATGGATAGAATCCCTATAAGAGGGACATACAATATACCCCTTTGTGCTCCATTCGAATAAATTGGCATATGCAGAAAGATTATTGATAGTTCAAATAAGAGCTGTCCTAAATTTGAATGTCTGACTACTACAAGCATCAAATGTATCGATACCCTCCAATAGCTATTTCAATTCCTCTACTAAATATTGTAAAAAGACATCAATATTATTGTTTGGACCCTTATTGTCTGGAATAATCATTAATAAGATAAGTAAAGATTGTTTCATACATATTCATGGTGGTAAATTACATAGAATCAAAACGATCGGTCAAGTGCTATAAGTAGATAAACCCAACCTAATATTGTAAATATCTGAGGCAAAATCAGAATGCCTATCATTAAATATTTTTCTTGCTAAACTATCAGCTAGATGTTTTAACATTCTATCTTTTATACGACCTTCATCATGCCATCTCACCAATAAAGCTATCTTCAATGATACATAAATTCTTTTCAATCTAGGTATTAAAGGAAGTAATGCAAAACTTGAGTTATTTTTTTCTTACTCAGAGTAGCATCCATTTCGTTCAACACATCACCCTCATCTTCTTTATGCAATGTCTATCGTGAAGACTAATAGATATTGCATGATTTTGGTTAGTATTTTCATCCTGGTACAATATATAGTCATTTGGATAACTATAAATCTTCTCGTATCAAAGATCTAATTTTTTACTAGTTTTTTTGCTTCATAAGAAGAAGCTGACAAATCAATGTCCTCAAAAAATGCATCCTTTAATAATTAGAGCAGTATAGTAAAATTCTTACCAAACTATTCATTCAAATATTTCAAATAAAATAGATACATAAGAAAAAAATTTTAAAAAGTTCTTACAACCTGGATATGGTTCTTGATCATAATCTTTCAACAAATTATGAAATCAATATTGTATCTCATCATTAAATAAATATCAGGGCCATGCAACATGCATAAGATCGGTAAATATAGATCTCTTAATCATCACAGTTGTTTTTTATCCTTTACTGAAATCTCTTAAATTTTCAACATCAAATCCCATAGTATCTGTAAACAAACCCCTCATATCATCTTCTCTTGTTGGATTTTTTTCTTGTAGATTACTACTTCTAAAATCAGATGTGTATTTTATATGTGAGGGTTGATTATATAAAGATGGCAACATAGATTCTCTATAAAATACTCATTTAGTATATCCTCTTACAAAACCATTCTACACCAAATATTCTTCAATAGTTTGTGGATCGAGAGAAATTATTTACATATTTTCAATATAGACAAAAAATTTTTCATTCATTGATCATTTTTCAAAAGCAAATTTAATAAAATTTTGGACTCATTCAAAATAATTTTTATGGGACCTTGGCTTGTTTATCCAACTTTTATCCATTGTATGAGAATAATAATCGAATAATAATTTATCTAAAAATTATAAAATAATATTATTATAGTAAAAGCTATCAGTCTAATAATTCAAGTAGTATATGGTCATAAATGGATGGAGCTATATATGATTGTTCGTACTTTCTGAGTTAAAATGTGAGCTTACACTATGTATCATCTATAAGGGAAAAATAAATTTTCAAAGTTCCTTACAAACAGATTAAGCTACTTCTTTACAAGCCCCAACCCGCAAAGGCTTGATTATATTGCTAGAAATTAAAAGAAATGAGATGAAAATAAGAACATGGGATTTCATTATGCCTAAATAATATATAATTATACCTATGATGCAGAACAACATCACTATCACAATCTTTCCTTCACTTTTCCAGAATCCACACAGAGAATAAATTTTGAAACAAGATTAAAAGATTAAGAAGAATATGAAAAAGCCTTAGATTAGGATCAACTTATAGTTATTGACAATTATTAATTATAGATGAATTAGAACCTAGTGCTTTAGATGTTCTGTGAACATCAATGAATGGTGTGGCATTAGTTAATGAGAAAGGAAGCCAAATGCTAAATAAGAGTTAACAAAACTTGATCTCATGGATGAGGGTATATACAAAATCTTTGTCAAAATTAAGTATATAGAATATGACTTCAATGGAGAGAATAAAAATTAAGAAGCCTCAAAATACCAAGGCAAGTAGTAGATCAACTAAATTTTGAATATAATAGGTGAATATGGTTTCATTTTGCATATAGCAAAATGTATGAAACGAACTCATGTTTCTTTGTTCCTGTGATTATCTTACAACAAATGAGCTTTTAGAGCCATATGACAACATTTTAGATTTAAATGATGTATGAACTGTAATGACAGTCAAGCAAGAAACTATATCCACAAATAAGCAAAGCAAAGCCTAAATTGTATAAGTGGATGAGAAAAAGAAATATTAAAATATAAAACCAAATCTAACTACCCCAGATCTGCTTAGAATCCTAGATCTGGTTAGAATTCCATTCTTATCATATCCACCATTTAATTAATTAAACAAATAAGTATAGCAATCTTTACACAAGCATATAGACTAAATAAATTAAAAAAGACATACATGAATGTATCCGTCCCCATTCAAAGCCTAATAACTTAGACATACATAAAGAAGCTTAAATCTGATGCTCGCATAATTTGATTGATATCCACTTCAAAGAGAATTTGTAGTCAACATGTAGACAAGAGGGAAAGAGGAGACAGAGGAAAAGAAGCCCTCACCTTTTCGATCGTTGCTTCTTTGAAGAAATCCTAAAGAAAAGCATGAAGAAACCCTAGACAAAAGCACAAATTATGTTTCTTCCTAATGAACTGAGATCAGATATGGAAAAGGAAGAAGGAAGAAAGGCAAATAATACCTCGGCCTTAGAAGAAATCTTCCAAAAAAGATCATGAATCCAACCTCGAGCCCTTGATCGATGGATCAAAGAGGAGATCGAAACCAAATGATTAGAGCTTACCGAAAGTCATCGAGAACTAAGGATGAAGCCGAATCAGAAGGAGGAAGGGCGGCAGCCAGGAGATGGAAGGGATGAGCACATAGGCGCTAAGGACAAATGCTCATATCAGAAGAGGTTGGATTAGAGGAGAAGGGGGAGTTTGCTTGGGAGAAAGAGGAGGATGAGGAGTCTAGGGTTCCAATTGAAATAATAGCTTCCAATGACAAGGTGAGGTGGGATTTGAATTTTAACGGTGCTTCATGACTTCCATCAATGCTTTTTCTTGTCGTGATTTGCCGATGCTTTAAAGCATCGTAAATATTCGTAATATGTCAATGCTTTGATGCTTATAAAAGCATCGATAGATGGGTGTGCTATTTGAATTTTATCGGCATTTTTTTCTAGCACTAGCAATATTCAGTCGGCAATTCCAATAATTCCTATAGTGGAGATTAGTGGCACAAGAGCTTTACCCTAAAACAGATGCCAATTTGTCTATGCATTATTATTGAGGCATTTCAATGTTCCTAGCAAACTTATGATCATGGCTACCTATACTTCTTATCTAGCTTTTAATCCTTGATTTATGCACCAATGGAGACTCATTCAATATATCAATGCTCTCATCTGTGCTCTCTAGTATCGAAGGTTATATATTGGGAACACTCAGTGATATGATCCTTTTGGTGAGCTGAAGCTAACCGGGCTTTATTTTATATTTTGGATGCATGGTCAATAAGTTTAGTTTGTTTATATGGTTGGTTGTTACTTAGCTTATTAATCCCAGATTTATATATCAAATTGTTTTGTTTTATTGGATACTTCTACTTTGTATGATTGTGTTCTTATGGTACCTTCTGTATTTTGGCCTCTCTTCTGAGGAAATACTGTAAACTTCTTTTATATTTCTTATCTTAATATAGCTTCAACTCCTCTCTTACCAAAAAAAAAATCCATCTTGTTAATTATTCATGGCTAGCAACAACAATTTTCACAATTCTTGCTAGGCAAATTTTCACAATTCTTGCTAGGCAACCCATTAATATCGGTGGTCAAGATTGTTGAGATATTGGTCAGGAAGAGAACATCTAGCATGAAGCAAGATGAGGATGAGCAAGGTTGAGGCTATGCAGTGACATAGAGCAAAAGTGGAAAGAGATGGAAGAACTTGACTAATGTATAAACTAGACATCCTTGAGGACTAAAAATTGTGAAGACCTCATGGAACCCCAATTGTGCAAGTAATTAGATTATTATATATATGTCTACTTGTGCCATGACTAGATTAATTTGTGAAACCAGAATCAGTATTATTTTCTCAACTTCCAGCCTACAAGTATTCGGGCTCACTCTCAGCACGCATTGGACTAGCTTGACCGAACAAACCTATGGTTACATTAGGTCCTGACCAGTCCAACCCAATGGTTGTAAAAAAAGTTCTGAGTATGTATTTGCTGTTGGTCTAGTGCAGTGCGATCCAAGAAGCTCCCAAATCTCATCCTAGGGCTAGCAAATTTATGTAATATCAGGTGGTTGCCTAGCTAGTTGACCGATTGTTGCGAATCCCAAACATCATGAGAGCTGAAAGAAATCTTTACTCAAGCTAGTTGCAGGACATTAGTGGATCAAGTAATGTTGTAGATTGTAACATCCATCCAACATGGCAGGCGGTGATTGGTGCAACTCAAGAATATTAGCTCATTCAAAGAGAACCATATACAAGTAAATAAACGGCAAGACAATGCCATTTTCGTTGCATTTTTTTCTCCTAGAGTAACAAAATAAAATTGCTCGATAGCTAATGTTAACTTTTCTATTTACTATTTATTAAAATGCAACTGCTAATAAGGTGTCAGATTAGCTCACTAACCTTTGTTTGTGTGAAGCTAGCAGCTCTCAGAGTGGAAAGAGAAACATCATGCTGTGAAGAATAATGAAGGCATTTTCACCTCCTACATCTATTACTCTCCAGCATCCCTTTTTCCAGAATATATGCACAAGCCTATGTATGTGGGCTATAGACAGAAGGCATCTTGCAAAGCAAAGGGGATTCTGGCAACACGAAGGACAAACCAAAATATATTGAAGAGAAAGAGTAGCACCTTCCTTCCCTTTGCTTCCTATTTCACGACCTTTTGCTTTTGAAAAATAATTAGTTCCTGTCCTTGGCTGTGGCATGCCACTGTTCTCTTCTGTCTTGTTAGTCACTCATGGCTAGCAACCATTATTGCCTTAATTCTTGCTAGGCAACCCCTTGATCTCAATGGCCAAGGGTGTTAAGCGTGTTGATTAGAAAGAGAACATTTGGTATGAAGCTACAAGAGCATGAGTAAAGTTAAGGTCATGCTCGTGCTATTTTGTCAGCAGACGGAAGCAGAAAATGACGGATGTGAGGATCCATATGGGCATATGTTCAGTCCTTCATGAGCTATGCAATAAGTAGATTCAGGATAGTTATGTAGCACTAACGAATCTAATTAATACCTCCTGACTAGAATTCTGAATGCAATTTTGAGTTGTCATAATGAGAGAATTGGTGAAACTCATGAATCAAGAGTTGTTGATGGCTAAAATATTGGAGGCCACATAGAACCCCTATTTTGCAAGTAATTTTTTTCTACCAACATGTAGGTCTACCACGCCTTGGCTAGAATATTAATTTGCAAAACAAAAATTAGTTTTGTTTTCTTGCCATTCAATTTGGGCCTACTTTTAAGCCCAAAAGTGTTTGGCTTTTTCCCAGCAAGCCTTGGACCAAGGTGGACAAATCAAACGTTGCCTCCAGCCCAAATCATCCTAGATTTGCCCTAGTGAGTCAACCCCAAGCACACTATCTCAGTACTTCTATAGAAGTTCTACCAATCTATTTGCCGTTAATCTTATGCGGTGCAATCTAGGAAGATCCCAGTAATATTGGGTGTTTGCCAGATTGATTGATTGTTCCAAGTCCTAATCCTAATGAGAGACAAAAAAATTCCCAGCTCAAGCTAGCTGCAGTCAGTTGGAATGGTCAAGTAATGTTACACACTGCCACCATCCTTCCAACGTGGTTGGAGGTTCTTGGTGCAACTTAGGAAGATTGTGTATTCAAAGAGAACCACATAATACAAGTAAATTAAATGGTAAGAAGGTGGCATTTTGTTGCAAATTTTTCTCTTTGACTAACATTTGAAAGCTCAAAAAAGAAGAAGAAGAAGCTAGATATTGTTAATTTCATATTTGTTGTTTGTGAAGGAAGTAACAATTAATAGTCTTGGATAGGCTCACCAACCTTTTTTTTTTGTATGAGATTTCTGTGTTGGGCAGCTCTTAAAGTGGAAAAACAGACATTGTGCCATGAAGAATGGTGAGGACATCTTGGCCTTCTACAAATGTTACTATCCAATTGCCATTTTTCTTCATCACATTCAGGGTCTCTTGGCCAAAATATATGTGCAATACCATGTTTCCAGAGGGAGAAAGCATCTTACGAAGCAAAGAGATTCTGAGAATGCAAAACAAACCAAAGGATATTGAAAATGGAGGTGCACCTTTATTTCTTTGCTTCCCATTTCACTTGATACTTGCTTTACAAAACAATTAGTTCTACTGCTTGGCTTGGCATGCCACTATTCTCTATCCTTTAATCACTCGTGGCTAGCTCAGTGTTGCCATACCTGTCAAGCCCGACCTATCTACCCGGGCCAAGCCCAAACAAACAGCCACATGTCAAATAAAGTCAAGCTCCAAATGCATGCATGGCCTGCTAAATAATTTCAAAAGTTCACAAATAGATTCTGTTGGAGGCAAGTATGTCACCAATGCCGAAGACACGTGGCAGCGGGGATTCCACTTCGGACCTCTCTGATCCCACTCTCCAAGGTTGCCACCACAGTGTTGAGCGGAGATAAATGAGTACAACTCCAGTGATAGATATGTCATCCCAAAATTGGAGAAAGAGCCACACCGAATGAAGTCATTCAATACATAATGAAGCAGTAGGCCTCACTATAGGTCCCACCGATCCTCACTTTCTCACTGACCCTTTCGGATAAAACTCCCATAATAGTTGATGGAAGGCCCAGCCAATCCCAACTTCGGCCACCGGCCCTAACTTCAGCTGTCAGACTTGGCTTTGGTTGTCCCTTGTGGCTCCACCCGCAGATCCCTAGCTATTGGCACCTGAGTGACCTCCGGACATCGAGCATCGATCCAAGAAAGGACCTGAGCCCGATATGGTCTCTAACCGAAGGATGCCACGCTATAGGCTTCTAGCCATGTGGTGAAGTGTGGCGAACGGGTCTCCATTCTAGAATGATATAAAGGAGAGGGAGGTAGGTCATCCCCCAACAACTCCTGTCTATAAAGGATAGATATCGGTCAGGGAAGTGTCACAGAAGATAGCCTTGAATGTCGACCAAGAATCTGAATCTTATGCCCTTATGGAACTTTCATTCCCAAGGCATGTGACGACAGAAGCACTATGCCCTCAAGATGCTGCGAAAGCAGCTTTTCAAAAGAGATTCTCTGGAGCTTTTGAATATCTCTAGCTCTTACAAGAACCCGTGAGGGTCCTATCTCTCATGATGCTATCAACCGCACTTGGGGCTTTGGCTTCTACCCATCTCCAATGCAAAGTTAAAGAATGCAAAGTATACATCACATAACCAAACGAATCAAGGAAAAGAGAAATGATAGGTGAAACATGAGACTTTAATCTAAAGCTTTTATTAATAAGTTGTTCGATTACAGAAGTTAGGTCGCGAAAAATAAGTGACTACAAAAAGAGAGAAAAATACACCGATTACATGGGAGATTCCCCTTCAACTGATGAAGCTTTGGTGCATTGAGAACCTATAGCATCCTGGCCAAATACTCAGAACCAATATCACCAACATTAGGCATCTCGAGGAGGTCGGTGTCCACCGTAAGGAAGAGTTGGGTGACTAGAGCCTTGCATTCACTAAAACTAGCTTCGAAGGCCTCCGTAGATGCCTTCTTAACTAGCAACATCGCCTCCCCTTGGCCAGCTGCAAGCAGGGACTCTAGGCGTTCAACTTTTCCCTCGATGAATCTGTTGGTCACCTCACTCCCTATTAGTCTAATCCGAAGCTCCACCGTCTTCGATCTCTTTATATTCATGATCTGAAGGAGGCTATTAACAGCTCCTTGGACCGCGGCAAGCTCATACCAAAGCTCGATAATGCACCACAAGAAAACAGCCTTTTTGCGACGGAATTATCTACAATGAAAATATTTTCATCACCAATAATACTATTTACGATGATAAAAATATTCGTCACAAATAATTTACTATTTATGATGAAATTAATTTTTCATTGTAAATAGTCGCGTATCAGCGATGAAAAAAAAAATTATCATAAATATTTATTATTTACGATGAATATTTTTGTCATAAATAATATATCATTTATTTAAATTTTAAATTTTTAAATATTAGCGATAAAAATATTTTCATCATAAGTAATTAGTATTTACGACAGAAAAATTTTTTTCATCGCCAATAAGTTTATTTGCAACACAAATATTATCGTCATCAATATTTGAAAAAAATAAAATTTTAAAATTATTAATTATTATGATGAAAATATTTCATCATCAATATTTAAAAAAATTAAAATT
>KE505251.1:260205-275686 GCA_000441515.1 Elaeis oleifera
AAAATCTTGAATTAGTTATGTTGCATAATTGAAATTGATTTCGAATTGATGAACTCTATATGCTTATTTCTATAAATGATTATTACTTAAATGCCTGATGAAATCTGTTGAAAAGTGATCATTGCTTACTGGACTGTCTAGCTCATTATCTCCTATTTTACTATTTTTACAGATGTTGAGAAATTAAAATGATACAAGATATGAATGGAAGAGTGATCAGAAGCAGAATCTCTATACTTTTATTTTAGGTTGAAAGTCTTATTGAATTTGATGTAAGGCCTATGAATCATTATTGAATTTATTGAGTATTAAGAAAAATTTAGATCGTTATGTCTTGGATTTAAATTATTGACTAATTATTCCGCTATTATTTTAGGATAGCATGATAAGATGCCTTGTATGCTTATGAGAAGAGTTTTCTATAAGTATGCGGCGGTTGCCATGACCCTCGATTCACAATTTCAGGTCGGGGCGTGACAGGTCTCCCATCATTTTCCTCTTATGGCTCTCATCTTCCTATAAATAGAGGTAAAAAATGACCCTCCAAGTAGGCAAAGATGCATGCTCTTTATCCCTCTCGCTATCCTTCTCATCTATTGCATTTTCTGATTTGGCCATCGGAGGATCCCCACTGAAGCCAACTCCTGTCGGGACTTATTTTGCAAGTCACGCCGCACTGACCACCCCTAGCCATCTCCGGCCATCTCCAGCTGCTCTGACTGGAGTCAGGATTCTCCCATAACAGATTCCCATGTAGTAATGAATAAGTAGGGCAATTTGAGTATTTCTACATTATATTATAATATTTTAAATAATCAAACTTTAAGAGTTCTTGTGCCAAAAAATAATAATAATAATTTGAAAATCATTTAAGTCAGCATCTAGTAATTTCCATTAATATGGTCTAAAAGATATTACCACATACTATGTAAATTTGAACAATTATTATCGAAGTTTTCAAAGCAATGACCATAACTAGATCCTAAAATCACTAGCTCAGTGTCCAAACGTAATCTACACTACTACATATCTAGAAAACACATAGAAGGTGAATTATAAGCTAATTGCCTAGTCTATTACCTCAACACCTCTCATTAGATCAAGCATACCATGATGTGTTTTGATGGTATGGTTTCGACAAAAGTTATGATGTTTTCAGATTTCTCAAAAGATGTGTTTTCACCTCTTTGGCATAGGATTAATTCTAAAAGCCTAATTTTTGTTATAGTTTATGCTAGTGTCTAATTCTAAAGGTGTGCACATGTAGTTTTATTTAAGCTAAATTATAAGAACATCCTTTTAACTTTAGTCCAATTTTACTTACATTTCATTGACTCTAAAAAATATTAAACTAATCCTTTAAGTTTTTGAGATATTTTAAAATGATTCTACCATTCAATTACCAACAAGCAGTATTAGCTTTTATTTCAATGGATGAAAATATCCTAACCTATATAGGAAGGGTCACTGGTGAGGAAGGAATAATGGAGGGAGCGGTCGTGGAGATGGAGGGCGAGGTCGTAGAGATCGACATGGAGGGGAGGGCAGCATTGAAATCCTCATGGGTGGGATTAGAGGAGGATGAGGAGGGAAGATGGTGAGGAGGAAGGGAAGGAGCGGAAGGAGGAGTTGCTGGTGAGAAAGAGATAGAGGTGGAGGGAGCCATCATAAAGGCAGAGAGCTCATGGATGAGCTTGGAGAAAGAGGAGGAGGAGGAGGAAAGAGATTAGATAGAAGAGAGGGGAAGGAGGGATTGTCAGTGAGAAGAGGCAGAGAAAGAGGGAGCCGCAATTGAGAGAGAGGGCTCATATATGCTAAGAAGAGTACAAAGAGAAGAAATGGATGACGAGAAAAAGAAGGAATAAGTGTAATGGAGGGAGCCGCTATAGGAGAGGAGCTTTCATGGACAGGATTGGAGGAGGAAGAGGACAGTAAAAGAAAAGGTGAGGAGGAAGAGAAGAGGAAAGAAAGGGTCACCAACAAAGAAGGGACAGAGGTGAAAGGAGCCATCATGAAGAAAGACTTACAGATGGGCTTAGAGGAGGAGGAAGACGAAAAGGAGAAGTAGATGAGAAGGAAGGGAAAGAGAAAGGATGGGTCGTTGGTGAGCAATGGGCAGAGGGGGAGGGCTCATAGTGGGGCTTAAAGGAGGAGGATGAGAAGAAGGGGTGAGGAGGAAGGGAAGAAGGGGAAAGGAGGGAGCGCACAGGGACGTCGGTGATGGAGGATGGGAGCAATCAAAGAGAAGAAAGGAGGGAGGAGGTGGGTATAAGAGTAGTTGTACATTTTATAAAATGATAGTATCATGTGTTGGTCATGTAACATCATTGTATTAATGGAGATAAATGGTAGGATCACTTTAGAACATCTCAAAAACTTAAAAGACTAGTTTGACACTTTTTAAAATCGAAAGAATATAAATAAATTAAATTAAATTTAAATAATTTTATAATTATCTTTTATTTATTCTCAGGAGCTTAAAATACTATAAATATACATATGTATTTTTCTTTACATCATAATGAATAGCAAATAAAAATTAAACTCTCTTTACAAGTACTTTCATAGTGCTGTTACTCAACCCTCGCTTTGGTGCAACTTCATAGCAACCTAACTCTTTATTGGTACAAAGGATAGATTGGAGGAATGATGAATAAAGAAAGAAGAATGGATAAGAGAGAGGATGGATGGATCTTCCATCCATTCCCTCATGTGTTTAGTAAAATATAGAAGAATGAGTGAAAATGATTCTCTCCTATATTTGATATAGGAGACATAAAAGGTAGGATGGATGATATTTGTATAATATTTTTATCAAATTATTTTTTGATAAAAAAATATTATTATCATTAATTTATAATACTTATTTATACTAAAGATATAGAATAATATAAAAATTTATAATCTTTATAATTTATAATTATATAAAATTATATAAATATTTAATTTAAATTTAATTTAACAGATAATTTTATAAATTAATTATATATAAATTATTTATTTATATATTTTAATTGTATAAACAACTAATTAATTTAGAATTCATTTTAAATAGTTCATTAATTTTACACAAATAGTTAACTAAAAGTAGTAAATATAAATGAAGACAATTCTAATTACTTGCTCATAATTATGGAAATTATGGACTAAATTAAATAATTAGTAATAAATTTAATATTATGGGATTAATAGTATAAATAAATAAGAATATATATAAATAAAATGAGTGAAAAAAGAAAAATGGTATAGTTTTATCAGAAAATTAATGAGGGATAATATTGTCAATACAAAAATTCATTTACAAGCTACATCCATTCTTTTTGTATTCTCCTAATTTAAGAGAATGCAAATTGGTGGGCCTAGAGTGGATGGCCAATCTCTCCCTTTCATCTATTCTTGCTAAAATAGTTTGAACTAAATGGTAAATGGAAGCCATCCACCTTCCAATAGTATCTATTCATCCTCACTCTCATGATCCCAACCAAATACAGGATTAGTGTGACTTGAAAGCCTTTCCTTCTTAGATTAGTAGCTATAACTAATTACTAATGCATGCAACAAGCTAGAATCTAGGGATTCCTAGATGGTTATTGATCAAAATGTGGGAGGATAAGAAAAGGATTATAAAGAAAAAAGAAGCTTTTTCCCAAACAATCAATAATTTTTTATTTTCATTATTTCTTCTTCATTTTCTTTAGCTTACTAGTAGCTTATCAGTTGTTTAGATGGTATTACGGTTACAAAGTCTTTCAAGATTCAAGGCACTCAACTCTTGGATCTTCTTCTTGGATTCTAGTAATTGGCTAGTGGAATACCCATGCAATTACCCATCCCAACCGCAAGCCTATTATCCCATCTCGATTGAAAAGAGCAAAACAGAGATGAATGTTCCATCTATGTCTGCCATTTAATTAGGTTTATGATACAATTTGAATTCTGCCAATCAAAGGTCAAAAGGGAAAGTTAATTAAATCAAAATACCAAACTTTTGTTTGTTTCCTGGTTAGTTTATACTAATGGGGGAAACCTGCCAATATTAGCTCATAATCTAATGACATGGCCCTTGCCATTGCATCAAAGTCTTTCCTGTTTGAGTCCATTTTGGTCAAGAAGTAATCCCATGATTTCCCCATAAAATCAATATGGTCTAGATGCATGGTTTCGACAGAAGTTATAAGGTTTTAGATATCTCAAAAGATGTGTTTTCACCTCTAAGGCATAGGATTTATTCTGAAAGTCTAATTTTTTGTTATAGTTTGTTGTAGCATCCATTTCTAAAGGCATCCATGATTGTATTTATTATCAGGAGCCTAGAATACTATAACTATACATTTGCTTTTCTCTTTTGTATCATAATGAATATCAAAATAAAATTGAACTCTTTTTGCAAGTGTTCTTGGTGGTGTTGCTCTTTCCTTGTTTTGGTGCAACTTCACAGCAACCTTGGTGTAACTTAAAAGCTTTCCTTCTGATGCAACTCAAAGAGGACGTCGTTGGAGATGCCAAAAACCTGAGTCATAATTAATGTGACTCTGGTCCAATCATCAGCTTGGTCAACAAAACTCCGATTAGTTATATACTAGCCCACATTAAGCTTTTTTTTCCTTAGTTCCATAAATTCTTATAAATTTTAAAACATTTTTTTTGATTTATTAGAAAACTCCAACTCTTTTTAGGATAGGAAAGGTCTTGATCGAGTCTAACTAGTTTCTCCTAACAAGATGCACCCCGTATTCTCTAATTAGCAAGTAACTAGCTTCTGCAACCTTGGCAATCTTGTTAAAGAAAAAAAAAACCCTTTTAATTTCAGCATATGCACCTCGACCTCACATAGCCGAATCCTCAAGCCTCATAGTCCCTAATCTATGTCATTTTAACACCAATACTCACTATGATTAAGCAAGATACCTTTAATTTTGGCTAAGACGATGCCTCACATGCATCACGTTTTCTAAAACCAGGTCCAAGTGCTTCATAATGTAGGATAAAAGTTTGTGATCCGAGATGCCAAGATCAATCATCGAACCATTGTGGAAGCAAAATTCTCACTACAAAGAAATAGAACTTTAGCATTTCCTGTTCAATAATGCCAAGCTTTTGTTCAATTGACACCTTTTTCTAGCTTTCATTGGCACACCAGGCTGCGCGCCCATGATAGGGATTAAAGGCAAGCCTAGCTCTAGGGATCCCTTTTATTTTTTTGCGTTTGATCATGTAATAATCCATGTGGGTCCCTTTGGCTGAGTCATATTAGTGGACAATCATTCTGAGCTAGTGCTCACGAGAGAAATGGACAAAAGCACAAATACCATGTGGTGATAGAAAAAAGGTTTGCAGATAAGAAAGTTGGAGTTCTTGTTTGGGCACTCCCAGATGGGTTCAAGTTGCATCTTTCACATGAAAAGATGATTGATCTTCTTCTACGATATTGACCATTAGATCACACCATGCACAGAACTCAAAACACTCCAAGCTACTTCATTCATCCGCTTACACAGATTTGAAAGCTACCATTCCATGATCCAATGGTGGATTCATGCAAAAGGAGGTAAATCCTTCTTTCGCTTGAAAGATACAACTATATCTCCAATCGGATATGCCAAAGCGGTTAGGGCAAGGAGACATCCTATATATTAATTCCAGCCTACATCGGCCATAAAACGTTGTCCTGCAATCCATTACAAATTAAAATTACCATGTCGCAATGGAATATCTAAAGTAGGAATGGCAGAGAGCAATAATCTATTCAAACATCAAGCATAGCCGTTACAGAGTATGGTTGCATACTAGTTGGATTAATATGTTTTAAAGGTCTGCGAAGGAGAGAGTTTACGAAAGGCTTGACCATGTCTGTGATCATTTATCATTAAAGCTTGTATTTTTTATAATCTACATCAACCGATAAACTGATACCAGAAACAATGATTTGTTAGTGTAACCCGCTAAAGACTCGCATCGTTCAATTCAGAGACTAATCACCCATGTCACGTATGATTGGCTCTGTGTTGATGCTTGCAACTGCAGTATAAATCCTATTTCTTATTGCAATTAATCCATCAAGTCAGACTTCTGGATCATTCCATACATTTGTTCTTGCTACTATGTAAATTATATATGATTTGAAATTCTCTCAGATAATGCTTTTCTTTCACAAGATGCATTCCACGTGTGCATGGATTATAAATCAAGTTCAGTGTCTCCCACTTGCATTTCTCCTATGGCTGATGTTTGCCATCAGAAAACAACTAAAATTTACTGTTTCCAATTCCTACTTTAGCACCATAATTAGAATATCCTGTGGTGACTAAAGATTGCTGTGGACTAATGTTAAACTAATAGAAGGATAAGAAAGAAGGCTAGAAAGAGATAGCTCAGCTCAAGAAGAAAAGGATAACAATAAGAAGGGTTTCAAGTGGACGAAAGGGCCCTGATTAAATTAAGGAAAAATAAGTAAAGGCACGGATGGTGGAACCGTAACAACCTCTTATGGTTTAGTAGTGGACAGGCATGACAAGAGCATTTCCCAACCACCTCAAACTCCACCTTCGTCACTTCACTCTCATCACCCACCTTTCTACAAAGCAAACAAAAATCTCCAATTGCAGTTGCAATGGATGTTAGAGAATCTTTACCAAGAATGGCCGAGAACCTTGTTCCGTTCAAGCCAACAAAGCGTTTCCATGAAACCATTTAGAATACTTCTCCAAAGGGTTTCAGATTCATACTCAATGACGAGCTAAGAAAAAGAGAACTACTTGTCGACATATTATTGGCGTAGAGAGTAGGAGAGTTTTCTATGTATTGTTTTAAAATGGGAGTGCCAATTCCTTTCCCTGACCATTTCCCAAAAGTAGGATCACTATTGGGGCCTTTGTTCTTTTGCATGAGCCACCGTTACCATATCTTTCCATCCGAATTCACGATTCCCATGCACATAGAAGATCTTATATCTAATTCTCCACGTATCATCTTCTTATAAGAGAACAAAACAAAGGAAACTGAACCACTTTGCAGTTATCATGCAAAATACACCCTCCAGAATGGAGAATGAAAGCCCAAGAGGAGCACTTCCTCCACATCCACCCTTCTCTCCACCCCACCATATTCCGAAATGGCTTCTTGGCATCAAGCAAGCATTTATCTCAGAACTCCGAGCACAGCGAGGGATTGCCCTTCCCCTGGCTGCAATGAACCTAACATGGTTTGCAAAGATCGCCATCACCACCGCGTTCCTCGGCCGGCTCGGGGAGCTCCAACTGGCAGGAGGAACGCTCGGCTTCACCTTCGCCAACGTCACAGGCTTCTCGGTGTTAACAGGTCTGTGCTGTGCCATGGAGCCCATATGTGGTCAAGCCCATGGGGCCAGAAACTGCAAGCTTCTTCATAAGACACTCATCATGGCCACCATCTTATTACTAGTAGCCTCTCTTCCAATCTCCTTCCTATGGCTCAACGTGGACGGAATTCTTATGCGCTTTGGACAACAAAGGGATATTGCTGCTCTTGCAAAGAAGTACATAACTTATCTTCTCCCGACTTGGTAATCACCTCCTTCCTCTGTCCTCTCAAGGCCTATCTGAGCTCACAAGGAGTGACACTTCCTATACTATTCAGCTCAGCTATGGCACTAGCTTTCCATCTTCCCTTAACGTCTTGCTCTCAAAGGAGAAGGGACTTGAGGGTGTGTCGATGGCGATTTGGCTGACGGACCTCACAGTGGTGATCATGTTGGTGTCCTATGTGTTGGTGACTGAAAGGAGGAAGAAGAGTGACAGCACCAAGCTGTGGCGGGAAGGAGGGTGGTGGGACCAAAGGATGCAGGACTGGCTCCGGTTGCTCAGGCTCTCCGCGCCGTGCTGCCTGACGACATGTTTAGAATGGTGGTGCTACGAGATCTTGGTCCTGCTCACAGGGAGGCTTCCCGACGCCAAACAGATGGTGGCGGTGATCGCCGTCGTGCTCAACTTCGACTACCTACTGTACGCGGTGATGATATCCTTGGCAACATGCGCATCCACGCGCGTGTCAAATGAGCTCGGTGCAGGTAAAGCCAGGGATGCTCGTGAGTCCGCCTACGTCTCTTTAGGCCTCGGCGTCCTGACCGGATTTCTGGGTGCATCAGCCATGGTGAGTGCAAGAGGATGTTGGGGATATTTGTTTAGCCATGATGAGAAAGTTGTGGATGGGGTGAGTAAGATGATGCTGTTGATGGCTTTGATAGAGGTGGTTAACTTCCCTTGACGGTTTGTGGTGGGATAGTCCGGGGGACGGCCAGACCTTGGCTGGGAATGTATGCTAGTCTTGGAGGGTTCTATCTGGTGGCCTTGCCTCTGGCTGTGGTATTGGCTTTCAAGGTAAGGCTTGGACTTGGTGGGTTGTTGCTGGGATTTCTGGTGGGTTCTGCAGCCAGTGCCATTCTGCTGGTCGTGTTTGTGGCTTTTGTGGATTGGGATGGAGAAGCGGATAAGGCACAAACGTTGGCTGGCGTGAACACACAGGTGGAAAGAAATGATGACATGGAAATGGTAGAAGGTAACAGTGTCTGATTCACTCGCAGACAGAGAATGAGTCAGTATTTACTAGATTTATGACTTTCTTATTTTCTTTTCCCTAAATTTTTTCTTTCTTATATTGGAAGATAATAGGCTCCCTTCAATCCATGGTGAAGGCGCCTGTGGAGTAAGAACAAGGCTATTTAACTCTTTCCAACCTACCTCGTCAATAAACTTCAGCTCCCTAGTCCTATGGTAACTCCTTAAATAGGCTCGAGTTTTGCGCACCCGAAACGATGAGCTCAGTTTTTCTAAATTCTGTCACATATCATCTCACTTGCAGTGGAAAACTTCCAGCTATAGAGTGTCAGCAAAGGTAAAAGAGTCCAGCATCATATGAAAAAATTAATTCAGACTTTACACTCTACACCGGACTTCAGCTCACTTTTAAATATAAGGGTGTACTCTAAAATAAATCACATCTTAGTTTTCCACATCAGGTGCTTAGACGTTATGCATGGTCGAGTTTGTATACGTTGAAGTTGCGCTGCAATATTTTACTGTTTTATAAACACAGTTTGCTGGACGCAAGGGAACAGTGAACAGGAAAAAAGCAGCATAATTCTTCTCTTTTCTCATAAATAATATCAAATATTTCAGAGGATGATAGAAACAAAGCGAGGCAAACGGAAATCAGTACGCGGGACCGTATGTACAGAAAGGAACACTAGAATACACCATCAAGCAACTTTCCCAGCTAATTGTAGTTCCACATCGAAAAGCCATGTGACACTAGCTCTTCATACAGTACGGTTAATTCATCCCACAAGATGAAACAATGAAAAAAAAAAAAAAATACAGCAGGAAAGGAAAACTGACTCATATAAATGAAAATATATCATACATCTCTAAGTTTGTATGATGAGATTCTGCAAGGTTTAACAGGACTGAAGCAATACTGGACCTACCCATGCACCAAGCGTATCGCTTAGTGCCACCTTTACTTCACTTGACCCATGTTCACAACGGTATTAGAGATGCCAGAAGAGGGAAGAATTGAGCCAGGTTCTTCTCAAAAGAGGAATCCCCTAATCCACATATAGCTTGAAGAGTTGCCACAATAAAGGGTGCCTGAGCTGCAAGCCCTCTTCGTTTGCAGAACCAACCGGGATAAGCCAATAAGCTCTTGGTTGGCAACCAGACGAAACTTCAAAAAGCTGCCCAGATTTCGCAGTGTGAAGATAAACCCGCAGGACCTCTCTGCACAGGTCAACAAAATTATGCCTCCACTTCTACATCCCCGTTAAGAGGTCCGTCCCGTACAATATTTTGCAGCAGAGCAAGGCATATCTCATAGGACTCATTCTCAAGGCGTAACAACGGGGGTCCTGCATTTGGGTCATAGAACCCAGCTCCTGAAGCTTTGACCTAACGTCATTATCACTATTTATCTTGTGAGCATGAGACACCACAGCATGCAAAGCCTCAAAAAGTACAACAGTGTTCTTCACCAACAGTTGAGCTTTGAACATGTTATATATATCCATCACAGCTCGCAAAAGAATTTGCCTGTCATGTACAGAACCCCTTCGTTGCTGTTCATTCATATTAAAGCCCAAGTATAGATTAATATAACTGAAGTGTTCCCTCCTTGGTGTAGAAAGGGGAATGTCATATTTTTAAGGTTAATTATTGAAGAAGAAAACTTGAAATTAAGAACTAAACTAGGAAGAATGTGGTACTAGATGGCCAAAAGTATCAAGATTGTAGTTGTAGAAACTTTTGGGGGTTTGAAATGGAGAGTTTAGAAAATGATGCAAAAGGGAAAGCATCAAGGCCGTAGTTAATTACCAAGTGAGGTTAGGCAAATCATGGGAAATATCGGTGGAGCTTGGTTTGATAGCTTATTTGATAAGACTTTGAAAACCAAGAAAATACCATTGTGGTACTTTAGAATAGAATAGATGTACAATATCACTCATAGTATCGTGGAACTAAACCAATAAGGCAGTTGGAAGTCGTGAAAAAGGGTCATTGAACAAGGAATAAGAATAAATAACAACAATGAAGAAACAATTTGGTTTACAATAAATATGCCAACAATGGAGGATTTCATTCTTAGGTATTTGATTAAAAATTAGAAAAACAGGTAAACAGTACATGTGGGATTTATTAGACTTGGAGAAACTCTATAACAAGGTACTAGAAAAGGTAATTTAAGTAGGAAAGTAAATTAAATGTTATGAAATGGTGTTATTTTACAATGCGTTGAAATCATTGAGGATATGCACTGCCAATTGCTGTAGGCTTGCACCAAGGATCAACACCAAGGCCGCATCTTTTGAACTAGTTGTAGAACTTACTGCTAATACATAGAAGGTGGGCAGTGATATATATTATTTGCACATGATATACTATGAAGTGATGAGGAGAAATAAGAGAAATACTAAATCAAATTTATGAAAGAAAGCTTTTTAAGATAATGGCTTAAAAATCAGTGGAACAAAATTGAGTATATGAAATGCAACTGGAGCAAAAATAAGAAACAAAGTTGTATTCCTAGTCAAGCTTGATGTATAAGCTATAGCGCAGTCCATTTCATTACTTGAGATCTATTTTACAAATAATGCAGTTAGATGAAGTTATTTTTAATAAAATTAGATGATGAAGTAGAGAGGTGCTTTTGGTATTATATGCTTGAAACAGACATTGGTGACTTCAAGGAAAGTTTTATAAGACAATTATAAGGCTTGCAATACTTTATTGCTTAGAATGTTGGCCAATAAAGAGAGTTAAAGAAATAATTTGAAACCATGGATTTAAAATGATTATATCAGAAGAGTTGTAGGAGATGTACAAATTTAGGGCAGAGTGATGGCTAATCAACTGAAATAGTATTGGTATGTACAACCAAAAAGATATGGGGCCTTTCGTAATAAGGAGTAATTTATTGAAGGATATAGGGGAAGGGAGGAGAAGACCTAAGGTAACATGGAAGAGATGAGAAGAGAAGGTTAGGAAAAGCTTAAAATAATATCAGAGGTAGCTTCACATAGGAAAATTGGGTAGATAAGACTTGATGTTTATGGTTATGGATCTTCTGTTGTTGTTCCTTCGGATTAACAGACTTAAAAGTCAGGATCTCATTGACGATTTTCTAGTTCGATTGCATAAGCCTCCAATTTGATGTGATTGCATTGGAGCATGGAGGACAAATCAAGGAATGCTTTGGAAGGGATTGTGAAGTGCATGTTATATGAGTGCACATATGTGAGTACATATGTCATCATACTTTTAAAACATTTAATGAAAATAAGTTACAGGAAGATGCAATAAAATAATGATAGTAAAAAAACAATAATACAACTAAGAGCTAGTACTTGATAGAGAAACTGGACATTTTTCACAAAATAGGGTCATTAACAGTAGTCATCAACATGCCAAGTACTTGAATCTGGCCTAGTTAAAACCTACCTCCATCTAACCATCTACTTGCATGAGGCTGCATAAAAGTGGGCTGCGCATATGACAGCATAATGCTAAATGGGCTGCCTATTTAGTAGCATCCACATATGCAGCCACATACCTCACTTTAGAATACACTACATTCTAAATTAGTTTTGAATGTTTCTAGGTTAGTACTTTATACTAACGTGCCACATCATATTGATATCCTACATTTCATTTTTCGAAATGTAGCTACTTTTTATAGATGTGTCCTTAATGTACTAGTTTTTGAACTTGATATCTTGGCCAACTTGACCTCTACTCATTGGACTTTTGGCTACCATTTACAATATTTTTACAACATTGTTAATTGATAATTCATTTGTTTGGTGGATATTTTGTGATGGGATCATCTATGGTGAATGTGTTTTATTATCTACCACATGAATCCTTTGACCATTTTTTTGAAAGTTCTTGATGCACTATCATTTGCTTTTGCTGTATGTGGACTCCATAGGAGTACATGAATTCTGGATTGGGAATATTCAATGTTATTTCAATAATTGATAGATTTTTTAATGATGTCTTCTCCTTAGGGAATGTTGTGCTGTGGCCCATCATTATATGGATTCCAAATGATTCGAGAGTTTGCTTAAATGATTGCATCTCCTGTATACCATTAAGTCTTTGACAGAGTGTTTTTCAATGCTCTTAAATGAACTAAGACCTTGCACCATGTTGAAGCTCCATGGTGCTTCTGAAAGATATCTTGGCCCTTCCTTGTTTCGGCTGAAATTGGAAGTTTGACTCTGATCAGGACAAGGCCTAGATATACAAGTGGAACCCAAATCAACTAAAAGCTTTAGCTGTTTTAGGCCCAATCATCTATGTCAATCCATCTACCTCCCACTAATTGTTCTATATGGGACTAGACTTCACATAGATCCTCATCATTCTCCCTAGTTACATGTAAGCCTATTCATCTCCTCCTTGAGTCCAATCCAACACTCTTAGATCAAGTTCTGCATATAAACACTCCTCTGAGTGTATCACGCGTTAACGCTCGCCTAAGAGCCCACTCTCTAAGACCCACACTTTATCAGTATGTTACTGCTCAAGTCCAAAACTCACCAGGTTGTCAAAAGTTATGTTTCACCGAACCCTTACAAGAGGGTCTGCTCTTCGAAGAATCATGCCCAAGCCCATGCTCAAACCCAGCATCTTGCTCCATTGAGTCTACATGCCGCATCAAACTTGTGGTCAAAACCAGTACCTTGCTGCACCAAGACCACTTTATCGACTTGGCACACTGCACAACCACGACTCCGCTCTACTGGCTAACATATCGTTGTTCTTTCTAGAAGCTGCCAATTTCGGCACTTTTACAACTTTAAGAGTTGTTTAGGATTGTCAGCCATCAGCTCCGAGTCTCAAAGCTAAAATTTGCTGGAGGTCATGAATTCAAATCCCTCCATGCTAATTTTTATTTAATAAGCATATTATTATCTTGACTCGTTTCATTTTTTGTGGTTACTCCATGTGCATGGTTCAGGCCACAGATGCGGGGTGTGTTAAGCCTGATATACATTGTTTGCCCAACCCCTATTACCTTAAGCTTTTGGAGTCCTAGGTGTAATTATCCTAGGTAAAGCCACATGCTACAATTAGCCTCCAAGTTTACCAAGATTTGAAATGTTGGTTGATACAATAGGTACCCTTTTATGTGGATCATATGATTGTACAACCAATGTACTTAAAGAAGAAAAGTAATAAACCCAGTATGATAATAAGCACCAAACATAAAGTAAAACCATTCTGATCTCCGTTAGTTTGGCCAAAACTAGTAACAACTTACAACCACCAAACTGGTTAATTTAAGCCAATCTCAGCAAAACTTAAAACCTTGGCATGCTTGCTGGTCGTATATTGACCAAGCATTGGCACCAAAGTACTCTATCATATAGTCACACCAATGCATGGCATACACTAGCCTGGCAGCAGGTTTGGTAGAATTGCAATGCCTTATGGTGATAAAGCATTAACATAGGCCATGCATATTATGGCATGCTAATCAGTATTTACGCCCATGGTTTTTAAAGGTATTACTAAAGTCACCTAAGCTTATGCAATTCCCTTAATTGTCCCCTTGAGCTCAATAGCCCAAGCAGGCCCTATATAGTCAAGTGGGTGCCCAATTGGCTTGTCTACCTAAATTTGCCCAAGCTAGTTTGGACTCTCATATAAGATCGAGGTAAAGGGGGCTATTGTAGGCTACTCTTGAGTGTTAAGACCCTAAGGCTATGTTTTGTTCAAGTGCAAAGCAGGCATAAGGCTTGGAATAAGCCTTATACCTGCCAAACACATTTTGGAAGGAGCCATAATCAAGGAATAGTTATGCTGGTCAGACTTGTTTATAGCAGGCATAACCATTCCTAGTAAAAGCTGTCATAAGTTATTCCTTGGCATAAAGGCTCCTTTTGTCTACGTTTACTTCATGGACAAAAAGTAATAATTCAAAATTATTCAAAAAGTAGAGCCAAACAAAATTGGCTAAGTCATATTCTCATGGGCATAACTTTGCTATTCCTATTTTCTAATTCCTGAACCAAACATAGCGTAAATTACTCCTTCAATTTTCTACCATTAGATCTAAATCTAGAAAACTTAGTTTACATATCTAAATTGCAAAAAAAAAAAAGAATGGAAATAAACTTTATCTACAATGCTACATATACCCACTATCTCCTACCATCTTAGATTCAACCCCTTTCTGACAACCCCCAATCTCAATTGACCTACCACAATATGTCACTGTTATCACCCCATTTTTCTGAGCCAAATATTATCACATGCCTAAGATTAACCACCACAAACTTCCCCCTCCAATTTGGCCCATGGAAAATTCTTGATGCACCACGGGCGATGTAGAAAATCTGACGTGGAGTGCATTGTCTTGCCCCATTGGTCCACGTAGCCACCGCTTTCCAACACGCATTTAATGTCTACAGTTTCACTTTTCGTTTAAAATTTTGAAATACCCCTCTTTGAAAAAATTATGATATCATGTGGCATATTATAACATCCTATGGTCAAATTATCACTTCCGTGCATAGGAAGCCATAATTTGGCCTTAGGATGTCATAATATATAAGGGATATTTTATCCAACTACTTTCCAACGTGCATTTAATGCCTGTAGTTTTACTTTTCGTTTGAAATTTTAAATGATGAAAATACCCCTCTTTGAAAAAAATTATAACATCCTATGGTATATTACGACATCTTGCATTAAATTATGACTTCCTACGTGCAGGATGTCATAATATGGCCCAAGATGTCAATATGGGAGGGGCATTTTTGTTCAACCATTTTCCAACGTGCATTTAATGTCTACAATTCTGCTTATTCTTTAAAAATTTGAATGATGAAAATATCATTGCTCTTTGAAAAAATTATGACATCTTATGCCATATTATAGCATCCTGCATTATGACTTCCTGCACATAAGATGTTATAATATGGACATAAGATGTCATAATTTTT
>KE505251.1:279620-290738 GCA_000441515.1 Elaeis oleifera
GATTTCACCATTCGACGGTCAATCGGAGGCCCTCAGATGATTTGTACTTATATGCATAATTTTATATATATATATATATATATATATATCACCTGACTCTCGGCCTGACTACTAGATGAGTCCAGACTTGATTGTGATGATCCCGACCATGGGCGTAATCATGGTGATCCCCACCATGGAGGTAACCGTGATAATCCTCGCCACGAGGGTAACACCCTACCATAAGGATACAAATATAACAACCCAATAACGGAGCTGATTATAGCGATCCCCACCATGGGAATGTCATGGTGACCGCACCATAAGGACCAGCCTTCGGCGAACCATCCCAAATCCGAATGGTTCAGAACGTTCCGAGTCATACCGATGGCAAATCAGGACAATTCGGTCGGACAAATCGAAACACCAGACGAGAGAGGAAAAGAAAGGGAAAGAGAGGAAGAGAGAGGGAGAAAAGAGGGACGATGCCGTCAGAGGCCGACAGTGGCCCGTCGAGGCCACTGAGGGACCACGAAAGCCTCCGCGGCTCGATGTCGCCTAATAGGATATTTAATCGAGAGAGAAAGGGGAAGCGACAGTACCTGAGGGAGGCGCAGCCGATGGAGAGGCCGTCGAAAAGCACCGGATGGCTGCTATGGCCATCAAAAACGAAAATGCGTGAATGGAGCCATGACCATGGAACAGAGGTGATCATCCCTTTTCATTGTATTTTTTTAAAATGACAAAGAATAGTGAAGCCTACAAATCTATTTTCATATTCACTATTTCAAGAATTTTTTTAAAAATAGGAGAAACAATGAAGCCAGCAATGGATGTACCAGCTTCAGTGTGATTGAATTTAAAAAAAACCCATGAAACAGAGACAATGGCCCTATTTCACGCCCGCGATGCTGCAGGCCGTGATTTCACCATTCGACGATCAGTCGGAGGCTCTCAGACGACCTCTCCACCGGCTTCCTCTCCCTCATTTTCTTTCCCTCTTCCCTCTCTATCTCTCTCTCTCAATCGAGATTTGGCGGAGCAAACGGAAGCCTTGGCGGTCCAAGCAAGCCCGCCGCCCATTTGTGGCCACCGCCAGTATCTCCTCCAGCCACCCTCTCCCTCCCTCCCCTCCTCTCTTTATCTCTTTTCCCCTTTCCAATTCCCTTCTCTTCTGTGTCGGTTCATGCCAATCCGATCCGATACAAATCCATACCGACTCATACCGTCGATCGGCCAATATATGTCTCGATTCCGATTTCGCAGACCTTGATAGGGACTATTACAATGATACCCAAGCCATACGGGAATAAATGTGGCCACAGTCAGGGATGTAGAGCAAAAATGACTGAAAATTTGATACCTAGGTTCAAGGATATTTATTTGACTCTGATATAATGTATCAATTCATTATATTGATATTATTGAAAAGATGAATTGCATTGTTTCAGTATGTGGATATTATTGAAGAAAATGTTATAAACTCTATTTGTATAGATCAAGATTTTAAATCCTATGGGATAGAGGTGTCCCGATATATCCATGGAATGGGATGCCACGCTATCCTATCCTATCCCGACAACTGTCTCGGTATATATCTGGTGTCTCTCTCCCCTTATTCTTTCCTTTCTTTCTTTTTTTTTCTTTCTTCCTTCTTTTCTTTCTTTTTCTTCTACCTTTCTTTCTTTTCTTTCATTTTTCCTTCTATTTCTTATCACTTCCTTGTTTCTCTTTTCTTCTTCTTTCTCTTTCCTTGCTTTTCTTTTTCCTTCCTTTCTTTTTCTTCTTCTTCCCTTTCTTTCATTTTTCTTCTTCTTTCCTTTCACCTTTTTCTTTCTTCATCTTTCTTTCTTTCTTTCCTCTTTCTTCTTCTCTCCTTACATGGATAGGTTTCGAAGTCACAACCCCATCTCAGTCCCACTTTCTCATCAGAACGAGACAAGATGCCAGGACACCCCCTTTCCTGCTAGGATATAAAACATTGATATAAATATATCATGTTTTGCATAATTTAAATGAGCTAAATTACTTGATATGGCTTGATCCAATTCTATAAAGTGGATTTGTTACTTCTGAGTTATGAAGCTTATAATCTTCATCTATTCTTAGATCCACGAACCAAGAACTAGGCCAGTACCGACTTTTGGGGGAAGTATTTAGAGGCAACGCCTTTTTCATAGTGAGTAGATCTAGTTTTGATTAGTTGTGTATATTAAAGTATGGTTTTGGGTTATGTATAAATATTTTAAATACTAGAGGTTTGAATTGTAAATTTGGAAGAAGGATCATGTTTATCACTTGTGCTAGTGTGTGTGAATATGCGGCAGTTTGTATAATAGTTTAGTCATTCTGATAATCAAACCTGTCTATATATGAATTATATTATTTCCGGATTACGTCAGATTCATTGACAAGTGGAATGTCCTGCATGTTTATTGGGCCAACCCTTGTGAGTATGCAGTGGCTGTCATGCCCTCGAATTATGATTCTAGGGTTGGAGGCATGATAGACTCTTTCTTCTTTCTCAGCATCTCAGTCCTATTCTTCTCCCTTCCCTTTCCACTCTCCAATTCTCTTAATCCACTCTCTTTGTTATTATTATTATCCCTCACTATTAGAGTAATTTTACTTAGTCCATTGAAATTATACCTTATGATTGTTGTTCTACATTACTCATAAGTTTCCAATACAAGATATTTGCTGGCTACATGCTATGAGAGCCTAATTGTTCCATCATTGTGTGATTCATGCAAGATTTTCAGTATTCAGTGTGTACTGGAATTTCAGGACAACAGTACAGTCCTCTCTCCTCTCAATCATCCTTTCAATACTTTGTTTTTGCTTCTTGTTACCCTTATTTATTTCCTCCTGTACTCTCTCTTCTTCTGCTTTATCTTTTATGCCAAACAAAAACTACTTGGCATTAGCCAGAGTATAGGCTAGGCAATTTGCTTTCTTTGGCAGCATAAGACCTTGAATAAGCCAATGAAACTGAGATAGAATTATCATTTTCTGGAACAAAAGAGAGAGTGTGCAGAATCAAAAAGTAGAGTATGAAATGAAAGAAGGTTGCTGACCTGAATCAAGAGAAGTTGGACAGCAGCACGACACTTGACATCACTGATTGCAAAATGAGAGTTCTTGTGCTCAGGCCTTCCAAATCATCATCTGTTGATTCCCTAGACTCGTCATTATCCTGCCTGAGAAGAATTTCCATTTTCACTTGATCCATTCTCAAGGTAAGCTCCAGATGAAATATACATGAAATCCGGTATTGTTGCTGTAGCAGCTTCTTTCAAAGACAACCACTTCTAGCGACTTGTCCTCAACGAAGATAGAACCTGCATTCCTAATTAAACGAGCGAAAGCAGCAATGCTAATACTAGCAGACTTTGGTAAGGGCACTTGATAAAACTTGACAGCAACATTAGCACTTTCTTTAATAGCGGATTCACTGTATCATAAAATTTTCCAAAGAGATCCACAGCTAGCTGTAGGGCCAGAGTGCATGTCTCATAAAGCCAAGCATCTTGATCTCGCTCAGTTGTATCACTTTCAGACCCGTCCTTGAAAAGTTCCCACAAAAGGATCAATAGCATGTCTTACATAGTCAAATATTGGGAAAAGGACAGAGTCAGACACTTTTCCCATTAAGGTAACGAGACCATAGTTGCATATAGCACCTACAAGGCACTTTTCTTATTTCAGATCTTACTCTTAGGTCAAAAATAAGTCCCGACAAACCTACAAGAAATCAGGACATACTTAAATCATCAGTACTTGTTCAGTTGCAAAAGTACTAAACATATGTCCATTAGAAGGAACATAGCAGAAGTAATACCTACCTGCTAACAATGGGAACCAAAAATGTAGATGGTCATCTTTATCAATGAACATCTGGTTGTCATGTTTTCCATGCTTCACCATGTGAGGTGAAGATGGATCATTACACCTAGAAGCTTCCTTGTCCCTTGACCTTGCGGACAAGCCAATCTCACCTTCTGCAAGCTTTGATGCAAAGAAATGAAGAAAAGCAATTGCACTGAGGCGTCTTTGTTAAACTACTATTAGTGAATGCGATCAGACAATTAACAGTCTGTAAAAAGTGGTTCAGTTTCAGTTATGTAGGGAAGTAAGCTCATAATATCTTCTCAATAATCTCAAAGGCTAATAGTACAATATTTCTGTGATTGTCATATGATGCAGTTGAAAAACCCTGCGAAATATATCATTTGATGAATTACTCAGGTGAGTAAGAATGACAATGAGAACAATCAAAAAAATATTCTAATAGTGATTTGGATGATAACTGTCAACGGGCAATGATTTATGATCACAACAGAGAGAAGCAAGGAAAATGGAAATACCATGAACATGCTTTCCATCCTGACTTGACATTGGTAACACGAGCCAATACCATTTGTGAGACACATCCGATAATCAACTGTCTAATTTCAACAGCTCTGCTCTTTCGCATAACAATAACAATCCTTCGTCAATTCATTCTGGAAATTGTAGTTGACCAATTTTCTCACTCCAGGAACTTCATTGCTAGCTAATGCACAGAATCCATTGGAAAAATCGCAAGTGAAAGGTTTTCCGAACATCCAATGGTGACAAAATTCTGACAATACATGCCTAATGCTTGACCACACAAGCCTATTGCGGTTCATGTTATAGTGCCTGTATAAAGAAACCAATGTAAGACATGAATAACTTCGAAAGATGTTATTTAGAAATGAACTTGTGAATGTTTCTTACACAATCAACTATGTTTGTCGGACTAAAAACTCTGGGATTGGATGTAGAGCACAACTCTTCCATTGAAACCTTACAGAGAGCTTTAACAAAGTCAATTATTGCCTCACTGTTCAACTTCTGACTTCGTATGAATATATGGTTCATCTCAGCCGTCCCAACTTGTTCCAACATGTTAAAGTTAGAGACCAAGTTATTCATTCGCTCAGATGTAACCACCCCAGAAGCATGCCCACCAACCAGAGCACTATCATAGGAACCTCTTATGGCAGTAGCAGCAATCTTGAAATACGCCCAGGTCCCTTTCTTCAGGACAGGAAGGATGGATAACTTACCTTGTCTAGATTTATAAAGTTCAAAATGTTGTACTGCAAAAAATGTAGCATCTGGAGGAGCTGGTTCTCCCAAAAGATGCAAATGTTCGAAACAAGAAACATATGTCAAGATATGTTCTCAGGCTTCTTGTAGGTAATTCCCATCTTCATCTGCAATCAATAGGATTGCCTGTGGAACCATTCAACAAAAATATTAAAATGGCATAAGAAAACTGTTCCTAAGCATCATCCTTGATATTGGAATATAAATGGGGCTGCAGTCAATGAAATTGACACATCTTGCAATTACATTGAGAATAAATTTTCCTGTTATTATAAGCAAGGTGCAGAATGAATTCTAATAGAGTGAACTAGTGATTGAAATACCAAGGCAGTACCATCTTGAGTGCAAATATATTGCGAGATCCGGCTGGTTCAGCCAGCCCAAACCCAAACCAAATTTCGGGCCCACCTATTAGGTGGGGCCCACCCCTAATCTAAACCGAACAGGAGTAAATATCCTCTGTTCCGCTACCTCCCGCCCGTACTCTCTCTCTCCCGCACACTCCCTCTTTCTTTCTCTCACGCACGCACTCTCTCTCTCTCCCCCACACACTCTATCTAAACAGGTGAGCCCCACCCCTAATGTAAACCAAACAGGGGTAAATATCCCCTATTCCAGTGCCTCCCGCCCGTACTCTCTTTCTCTCCCACACACTCCCTCTTTCTCTCTCACACATGCACTCTCTCTCTTCCTCCCCCAACATGCTCTGTCTCTCTCTCTCTTGTTTCCCATATTCCTCTTCTTCTTCTTCTTTCTTCTTCCTTCTTCTTCCTCCTCTTCCTCCTCTTTTCTTCTTTTCTCTTCTTTCGCATGGTTTGCTGCCCTGAGGTTCCCTTTTCCATCAACGTGAGTAAACCCTAAACCTCTCTTGGCATTTAATCTGCTTTCAATTTGGGATTTAATTATTATATGGGTTGGGGTAATAGGGGAAGATTATTGCTGACTTTGGGGCAGATTGAATCTGCCTGTGGTAGTCCAAGAGCTTTAATTCTTTAATGGTTAAGTATTTCAATTTGAAAATTTAATTGAGGGCTGTCAACTCATTGTTCAACCAATTCACAAAATTTAGGAATTTGTTGATGTTATTTGGTAGGATAATAAATTTCGGATTGCAGCTGTTGTGCACGGAAGAGCAGTTAATCAGAAATCTAGATTTATAAAGTTTTAAGGCATTCTATAGGTTATTGAAAGGGAATGACATGATACTGATTTCATATATGTTTCGGATTAATAGGTTCTGAGGAGTATCGGTGAAGTACTAAATAACCTGATAGTGGATATCTGCAAGGTAAGTAACCTCTATTTAATCAAAATAATCGCATAAAATGATAAATATCTATTACTTGAGAGTATTCATTGATTTAGTTGCTACCACATACTTTGAAAATTACGTCATTTGTTTATTATACCAGTTATACTAAGCCAAGCATGAACTATAGAACTACAAGTATTTCAAGTCTCAAGTATTCATGGTATTTTGCAAATTGATAATTACAGGTTTATTAGAATGCTTTCTAATTGATAGAATTCTGAGAAAACTTTGTATGAATCTTCAAAACAAATGTGAATACATTGATTTGGAAAATCATGTCGTATATGGATTATTGAAAATTTGATGATTGACCACCTTTATGAATTTTGCATATTGATTCAGAATTTTATATGTTGCAACTCTATATATGTTATTGTAATGATTATTTGAATTGAGTTTATGTATACATACTAAACTCTTAGTCTACCTACATTATGGACCCTACCACATAGGGGTTATACATTAGCAATTGATATTGATTGTTCCAAAACTTAGCACTATGGACCTACTCTGCAAGGGTCAAATGCGGTACTATGGACCTACTCTACAAGAGTTAAATGCAGTACTATGGACCTACTCCCGAAGGTTAAATGCAGTACTATGGGCCCTATCACAGGGATTATATGTGGCCATAGTTTATAGATTAATAAGTTAATATAATGCTTTTGAAGGTGCAATCTTGTGATATTATCGAAAACTTTCGTGTAATCATGTGATTTCTATGTGGATTCTGAAATACTTTGAAATTTTACAAGTTTTGGTTTACATGGTTATATCTATGTTACAGAACTATAAGTTTGACTCTAGCTACAAATATTTTGTTGTTATATTAGTTATTGTATCAAGTGTTTATTTGGCCTACAGCTGCTTGATTTCTTTGATTATATCTTGGTTACTCACTGGACTATTAGCTCATTCTTTTAATTCCTATGTTTTATATAGCCCGAAGCTTGATGAGGATGGATAGAGGTTGGATTGTGAGATTAGAACGAGGATCTAGTTAGCTATCTCAGACTAATCTTCCAAATTTTATAGAACCCTTTCTGTACTATCTTATGTGCAAATATGTAAATTATGTGACTGAAGTTACCCGTGTATGACAGATGTGAATGTTTTGTTCTAGAATTTAAGTCAATGGATCTTAATTGTGAGTATCATTTTATTAGTTTAGTATGTTATTGATAGGTTGTATGCCTTGCATGCCTACAGGGACAGTTCTTTGTAGGTATGTGACGACTGTTCACGTCCTTGATTTCTAATTTCAAGATCGGGGTGTGACGTATATTTTGTCCATTTCCTTCTCCCAGCTTGCAATGGCTTGGTCACAGCCAAATTAAGAATGGGATAAGTTTATCACTAGTATTATCGCCGTGCTAATAGTAGCTAATGATGAGCGGGGGGATGGAGTTCAGTAAGGTAAACAATATTTAAAAATATTTCTCAATAGACCAACTCTTCTTAATAGATATTCTTTTACTTGTTAGTTGTTACTATGGCAATTTTCTCCAACTCATCGGGTATCTCACCCAACCCAATCCTAATAGGGCATGTTTACCAAATCCAAGGCAGATGCTAGTAATAGTAAAACCCGACCAAAATCCAACCTAAGTATATTTAACTATTGACAAATCCCCTCCCCACCCTTTGCCCTAATCACTCCACTCGTGAGAAAGATTAAACATGTGAAAGGTTACATGCCATGATGCTTAGTTGTTCATGTTTTTGGTTGATTGCTTTTCTTAGTTTAAGGGATATTTGACTTCTTAAAGAACAATAATTTTGTTTGTTATGTTTCTATTATGATTGAAAATTTGTTCTGTTACATTATGTCTTCAACTCTTATTTTGTTAGATATTATATGAAGTACTAAGATTTATTTATATTCTTTTTTATTTGTTTGAACTATATGCAAAAAAAAAGACTATTGCAGCTTTACCCAATCCAATCCATCCAACCCACCCCATCTAACTCTATCCAACCCATCCCATTCCGAGGTGAGTATAAGGCAAGCTTTTGTAATGGCCTAATTGACCCATACCCAACCCGTTGCCATCCCTACGAACAATCCTTGTTAAATTGGAAATCTCAACTAATGATGCAGCCATCAAAAATGAAGTCCTAGGAAGACAACTTGATCACAGTTAACCTCTCGTTAATATTTCTCTTCAAAGTGATTGAGATGATGAAGCTGTATGTATCTTGCCATATTAGCATAATCTAAACAAGAAGTTGATTCACGATAAATCTAGACCTCTCCCAATCTATCACAACATTCATGAAGAATAGCTTCACTTAGTTCCACTCACCTTATTGAATTTCCTCTATCATTCATAAATCACCTTATCTTCTTAGTCTCGCATGTAGGGAAGTAGGGACGATTTCTTATAAGTTGGGACAAAGCATGGAGTTAATGCTCATTTCACACTTTGAGATTGGGATTGCTTCAAGGACTAGGAGAGTGGCTGGATCAATCCCTAAGTCTGTTTGACCTAAGCCTAATCCATCTCTTTTCTTCTCTCTTTCACTATGCATATGTATATGTATATGCATGTGTGGATGTTATTCTTGATAGCATTTATTGAGATAAGAGTGAGATTATATATCAACAACATCAAAAGCTCTTAAGATCATTAGCTTCATCACATTACCAACCATTCTTAAAATCAATATCTACCTTCGTATCATGTTGTTCACCAAATAAAATTGGTAAGGCATTAAAATTAAACTCTACTCGACGAAGCCTTAATCCTAAACCAGTGAATCATTTTCCTCTATTCTGCCCTATTTAGGTCTACACTTTATAAAAGATGTAGTGACATCAAGTCCTTACTACTTCATGTGATCTTCGGTATACCTATATCCCTCCTTCCTTCTACATGCATCAAATCATTCCTCTGTATCAATGCATCCCTCAGTCTATGACTCTGTGTCGTATATGTTAAAAACATCTAATTCATCCTTTGCTCAATTTATCTTTAATTGGTGCTACCTCCACCTTTCTCCAAATAACTTCATTCTTATTCTATCTTCATTCTTATCCTATCTTTCTTATATTACCATACATCCATCTCAACATTCTTATTTGGCCACACTCATCTTGTGCATATACCTTTTTCTAATTGCCTACCATAGCTGATTGTATATTTGTCCGACAAAATTTTTTCTTCAACTTGATAAGTATCCTACAATACAATCACATAATATCACAGTTGTATTTCTCCATTTTATTTAACCTGCTTTAATCCTATAGATAACATCCTCTTCAATCTTCTTTCATGAATAGTTGAACCTAAATACCTAAATGATCACTCTTAGCAACTCCATGATCCTTATTTCTCACTCTACCAACTCTATTTCTAATTTTACTAAAATATATTCCATGTATTCTATCTTGGTAACATAAAACTTGTATATTCTAATGTACACCTCATAATTCAACTTACAAGTAACTCCAACCTTAATTTTATCTACTGAGACCAATGTTTGCCATACCGTCCTGTACCGTCCAATACGGGATGTACCATACCATATTGATACACCATACCATACCGTGTGGACACTATCATACCATACCGAACTGCATACCGACACTATAATAAGATGGTATCGGTATGAGGTCCGGTACAGAGATGGTGAACCTTGATTAAAACAATATCATCCATAAATAGGACACATCAAGAAATATTGTCTGGAATGTACATATTGCACGGTAAGCTCATCCATAACTAGAGCAAAAAGATAAAGACTTAGAGCAGATTTTTGGTATAAACCTATAATGATTGAAAACTCTCTAGTATTACCACCAGTAGTTCTTATACTAGTAACTGCTCTATTGTATATGTCCTTATCATATTAATATAGCCAATATAAACTTCTTATTTCTATCATTGACCGTAAGATTATTCTAATGCAAGGTCTGCTAGACCAATACTAGGGCTCATACTAGTCGATGACCAATTCGATATGATACGAGTCCACATTGTACCATACCAAATTACACCAAAACAGACAAAGGAGGGAGAGGAAGAGAGAGAAAGCAAGAGAGAGGAAGGAAGGGGCAGAGAGAGAGACCAATGTTAAGGCATCTGATGATGGGGAGGGCTTCACGAGGGCTCGAAGCAACTTCGAGCCATCCAAATCCGACAATGGCGACCAATGGAGAGAGGGAGGGGAGGCTTATCTTAAGCAACCATACAACAAAAAGAGAAAGCAAAGGCTTCGAGAGAGCCCTTATGAGATGGAGAGCAAAGCGAGTGGCGAGAGAGCCCTCGAAGGCTCTCAAAGCTCTAGTTTGAACTAGGGGAGGCTTGCATAGCTAACCAATCCAAAGACAACATTGGTTGAATTCAAGTCGGTTTAGCATTCCTTGTTCTAAAGACTCTCATATCCTTCCTCTAAATCAATCAAAACCATATGAAGATCTTATCATTTTGTGTCACGCCCTAATCTTAAATCCACCCTCTTCTAGAGTTTCATATGGCACATGAACTTGATATGGCAACAACTGGAACAATTTGAATATCATCTTTATTCTTATCATGGTTCGCCGTACCGAGCCGGACCGGCGTCTTACCGGTCTGGTTCGGACTTTTTTTTGAAAATCCCCCCGAACCGCACCGAACCGCCCGGTTCGGTCCGGTTCGTGTCCATACCGCCAAAAATCGGGCGATATGGTCGGTTCGGTATCGGTT
>KE505251.1:294535-338789 GCA_000441515.1 Elaeis oleifera
CATCATCTTCTAGTGGTTACTATCCTATGCAGCCTGGAGCATCTTACGGATCAGATTTTGCTACTGACATATTTGGATGAGCTCCTCCATAATCGTACCATCATCCCGAGGATACTTCTCAAAATCAGAGTTTTAGTGAGAGGTCTGAGATGTCTTACAATCCAGAAATGATGCCTTATGAGATGATGAATATTCGAGAGTACAGTGCAGCTTGGCTAGAGGGTTGGACTGATGTCCATTCAGACTATGTTGATGATCCAGACATCTACGAGCGTCGCAGAAACTCGACAAGAAATTAAATGCAGAGTACATCTTAAGGTTCGTATATCAGTTATTGCATTTTGTACTTAAATATTTAGATACATTTTAATGCGTATTTTATATATTTTTTCTTTAGTTTTAAGATGACATAGTTGAAATATAATGTAAATAAATATATATTTAAAATTTTGGATCAACAATCTTTGTACCGCAACCTAACTCCAAATTGAACCCAAATATGTCAATAATATGCAATATAATGTTATTTTGAGATTGTATTTATCAATTATTAACTTCAAAAATCCCCAAAAAAATTTTGAAAATCGAAAAAAAATTATATACCGATACCGGACTGGTACGCCTTGACGTATCGTGTGTCGGTACGGTATGGTACCAGTACCATACCGTATCGATCCAGCACCGGCACGCCATCCGGTACCGATACAGCGAACCCTGATTCTTATAAATTGATCCTATGGTTCCCTTCCTCCATTCATCATGTATCTTCTTAGTCTTTAAAGTCTTATTAAACAAATTAGTCAGTCAAGTTACTCCTATAACAAATAGTTCCAAACCTCTATCGGGATTCCACTGAGTCCAACCACATTTCCATTTTTCATCTTTTACATAGCCTTCTTTACCTTGGATACTTTAATTCTACATGTACACCTAATAATTCTATCCTTAATAGAACTAACAAGGCATTCTAAATTGTTTATATGACTTTCATTAAACAACTCTTCCATCTTCTTGGATCTCATCCTCCTTAACCAAAACTTGATTTTCTTCATTGATACATTTAACCTAAGTCAATCCTCTAGTTTCCTTTCTCTTAGTCTTGTAAACTTATAAATACCATCTTTTGCCCAGTCCTTAGTTTTAAACTTACGATATAACTCTTCATACATTTTGAATCTAGCCTCTCATATTGCCTTTTCAACTATCATCATAGCCATATGCTTCTTTATTCCTATATTTAGGTAGTCCTCTATAACACTCTCTTTTAGCCTTGACCACCACTAAGTTTGCTCACCAAATGACCCTTTTCCTTAGACTCTCCCAAATCATAATACCTTTATAGCCATTTTCTTAATATTATTAACCATTTAGTTTCACATGGTATTGATTTTCCCGTCTAGATCCCATTTTTCTTCCTTTAACATTCGATCCTTAAAAGTTATTTGTGTCTCTTCTCACAATTCCACCATCTAGTTCTAGGTTCTTATTTTCTTTAGTCCTCGTCCATTTCTTAAGACACATATCCAACCATCAATCTATCTTGGGTGGTTAAATTCTTACATGATATAACCTTATAAATTATAATTTTCACACAAAACTCGATCAAACCTTAGTAAGGAAGAAATCTACTTGACTATTATTATGCCCACTTTTAAAAGTTATCAAGTAGGAGTCCTTTCTTAAGCAAGTGTTAGTTAACACTTAGTCATATATCATAGCTAACTCCAAAATGAAATTTCCTTCTTCATTTATATCTTAAAAGTTGGAACCTACATGCACACTTTTAAAACTTACATTATATTTTCTAACGTGTTCATTCAAATCTCCTCCAATAAATATGTTTTTTTCCACTGGAAATTTTTTGAATTAGTCCATTCATGTCCTCCAAAAAATGCTTTGTAGCATCATCCTATTCCACATGCGAAGTATAAGCAGTAATGATATTAATAGACTCTTCTCTTGAAAGTAATTTTATAAAGATTATTCTTTCTCCTACCCTCTTCATGTCTAAAACCTTATATTTTATACTCTTGTCAACAAAAGTTCCTACTCCATTTCTATCCCTCTCTTTCTCGATATACCAAAGCTTAAACCCATCTTACTAACTTCATTTGCTTTCCTCCTATCTTCTTAGGCCCCATTTGGGAATGCTTTTAAAGAACCAAAAAAAATGCTTTTTGGCTTTCCAAAAGCACTTTTGAGCCATTTTGTGGTTTTTGGTAAAAAAATTGAAAGTACCTTCTAGTTCTCCAAAAAGCTGAAAACATCTACTTAGTAGAAGCTCCATTTTGGATCTTCTCCCCAAAAGCTCTACTTGGCTTGATACCAAAAGCTGTTTTTGGCCTAATGTAACTTTCATAGTGACCAAAATACATATGCTAAAAGATTACATTGTATTATATTATATTATATTATATCATAATTATATTATATTATATTACAACATTATTATATTATGTTATTATAGTAATATAATAATGCACAGCTATATTATATCATATCGTATCATATCATTTCTTATTATATTATTATACAATATTATATAATATTATATTACATTATATTACAATATTATATTGCATTTTAGTATCATTATACTATGTAACAATATTTTAATATGTAATAATGCATTTACTCTATCATACTATATCATATCATATCATATTATTCTACTATATGATATAATACTATATTACATTTTATTACAATAATATTATATTATACTATAATATTATAATGCATTATATTATAATACAATATAATATTGTATTACATTGTAATAATATTATACTATGTAATAACATTTAATATGTAACAATATGTAAATATTATATTATATTATACTATACCATACAATACTATGCAATGTCCTTTAGTGTCATTTTATCATGATAAAGGCACTTTCTCAATTTGATCACCAAACAACTGTAAATTCCACAATACTTTAGAAATATAGTTACCAAATAGCAAGCAGCTTTTAATTAAAAGCTCTACTAGCCAAAGCTCTGCTTCGAAAAGCTCTACTACCAAAAGGAATCCCAACTAGGGCCTTAGTTCTTGCAAGCAAGTTATGTTAACTCTCCTCCTAGTCGTTATATCTATAAGTTCTATTAATTCCTTATAAACGACACTATATTCCACATTGCTAAATATATTCTACTTTTTTTGGACTGGCTTCTTTATCCAAGCTAATCCATTAAAGTATGAAAACCCTTGCCTATTTCCCACCACATCTAGATGCCAATGTGGTACATTGCTTCTGAGGAATGCTTTGGCTAACCCTTGCTCACTTTTCACTCCACCTGGGATCTGGTGCCACAAATGGCTAGTAGCGAATGCTCCAATAGTTCTCATAGGATGTGACTAATTTTACACTGACCATCAACCTACAGTGACCTTTTCCTTTATCTGGGCTTGGGACAGGCTATGTACAAACGTAGGCGGAGTTTGGCAAATTACTTATGAACTAGTAGAAGTCCAACTTGGTTAAGTTATTTCTAGTAAATTGAACTAAACTGAATCTAAAATGGAAAGAAATGTCTCTTTAATCTTTTTGGCAATTCTAATGTTTCAATCATCGTGCTAATTTTGAGCTTAATTTTTGATTATGCATGTTTTTGAAAACATGATGCAATCTTATCTTTCCCCATAGTCTTAGGTTGCGTTTGGTGCACCGCCAAGCAATCTTGGAAGGTAATATGGATTGCCTTCAAGATCGATTGCCACCATTAAATTACCGGTAATGTTGATAACTGTATTTGGTACACGCAGATAATGTTGCAGTAAAATTACTAAAAATCTTGATTGACATATTTGGTATGACAATCAAATTACCAAAAATGTGAAATCAAATTTCCAAATATCCCCATAAAATTTGATGGAATTTTGAATTACTAAGGATGAGTTTGGTTTATTTCTAATTAAATCAAAATTCTCAAAATACATCTAACAAGAGAAGAAAACCCTTGAGACAAGTCCTATCCCCATCGGCCCTATCTCTGGGCAGTTGATCTTGTCAGTCAGTGGCATTACGCAAGGCGCATGCCCAACTAGGAAGAGGTTGAACTTCCCCATCGCCTTGATGGCCGCCACTATCTCCGCCTTCGCTCCTCTGACCACCTTTTCCAAGTAACTTGACCAATAGGTTAGCCCCCATCACCTTGGCCTAGAACTCAGTGATGCATGTCTCATCGGCCAGCCGCTTGCTTGGATCCATCACCCAGCCCATGCTCCCTTCGCTGCTAGGCTGCACGAAGTGCTGGCCCATCTGGGGACGAACTGCATAACGGTGAGCTCGACGCCTAGGTGCTCTGCCATGCGGGTGCCGTAGGCAAGGGCCTCACAGTCGTCGCAACCACCAAAGTAGAGCACCGCCACCGTGTAGGATACCTCGCTGGCGTAGACCTGCACGGAGCCACCCAGGCTACAATCGACGAGGATGCCGACAGAGCAGGGGCATAGTGGAGGACGCACTAGTTGACGAGCTGATACCTGTGGCCCATTGAGTCCATGGAGCCATCGAACTGTTGGATCTTGTGGAAGGAGAGGACGATGAGGGCGGCATGCTTCTACTCGGCACTAGTGACAATGTCCTCGTGCATACTGTAGAGGTCGGAGATGGCGATCATGGGGTGAACGGTGACATTGTTGAGCTGCTGGTAGGCCTAGAAGGCAATCTCGAGCTGGTCCCTATTGTGCTTCCTATTCCAGAAGGGGAGACCGTTGAGGCGGGCCTTGTGGACTATGGAGATGGCCGAGGAGCGCTCAAAGAGCTCCATGAGGTGCATGGCATAGACAATGAGGCGACGCTTCCGAATGAGAGCATTGCACTAGGCCATCAGGGGAGGGGTGAGGATTGGGCGACAGGTTGTGTGATTTTCCTAAGGGGTAATTTAGTCCAAAATTTTTATTGCAACATTGCCAAAGAAGTGGTAATCTGAATAGCCATCGCTCCCCAAGGCTATCTAGATTGCCCAATGGGAGGCAATATAGATTGCCAAGATAATTTGGATTGCCACCCAAAAGTATACCAAACGCAACAATCTAGTGGGCCCAACTTTAAATTGCCGGCAATCTGAATAGATTGCCAGCTACCAAATGCAACCTTAAGGTTTCTCATAACTTCTTAATTTTGTCTCATCATCCTTTGCAGCAATAGGAAGTTGATTCATGCGCTTCAAATATGGTGTTTTTTTTAGCAAAAAAAGAGCAATCTCATAGGAGATTGGCACAAAAGAAAAAGAAGAGGTAATAAGAAGGAAGAGTTTGACAAGATTTTAAATTCCGTGGGACAGAGCTATCCCAATTTTTTCATAGAACAGGATGCGCCGCTGTCTCATCCAGTCCCAATAATTGAGACAGAGGATGTCTAAAGATGTCCCAATCGAGATGCTGGGATACTAGCGGGACAGTCCTGTCCCAACACATAGAATAGTACCCTATCCCGTGTCCCATGGGACATCCACTAGGACCTGAATCCTTAGGACTTGAGCAAGAATTTTACTCTAAAACATCTAAATATTATCCAACTCCCACTATAGGTTTAGTTATAAGACAAGAAGAAAAACCTAACCTAGTCTTAGTATGAATCATAGAACAATTTTTTTAAGGATTTTAAAAACTGAAAAAACACAATCACAATCTCAAAACCTCGATCATAAAACCTAGAGACTACAACTCAAACATTAAACCAGAAAAGGACCTTAAATAAACCTAATGCTCAAGTCCATGTCAATAGAAAAAGCAAAAAACAAAAAAGAAGATTGAAAGAATTCTTCAAATATGAAGTTCATGACTCATCCTGACCTCTGATTATTGTGATTCTTTAGCTCAAGTCAACTCCATATATTCCTTTACCATTGCATCTTCCCTACACTTGCATCAAGAATAAGATGAAATTGGATGATCATATTTTCTGTACACTATGTTTGTGCTGCCTCCACAAACCAAATGTGTGAGAGGCGTCATAATCAAAAGGATCATGGCATGTCAGTCCTCTTCAAAATAGAGATCCCTATAGACAGGAAATTGAAAGACTTGGAAGATTCTCTTTAAGGAAGAAGCTTCTGCACTTGAAACCTGTGGATGAGATGGAATGGTCAATGTGTTTATTTACAAGATATTTCTGAAATCCCTGGCAATGATGTGTTGTTAGCATCCATATCATGATGAAAAATCAAATTTGTGTCATATAAGAATCAACATTCTATCATGTAATCTTTCTTGACATCCATATTACAATATCATGATCCTTCATTAGGATGACATTGAGGAAGAGAGTCAGGGATAGATAAACTGAAAAGTGACCACCATCATCAGAATGAATGACTATTCTCCTTTGTATCATACAATTTTGTATAATACAAGCTTTCCAATGGCCACTCAATCAAATGACCATGAAAAATGTTTTCTTCCACAATGATCACTTAAGAAATAAGAAAAGCAACTATGATATAGGCATTTTTATCCTTCCAAAGAGTTTTGGTCTTCATGCCATTTACAAGCTAAAACAAGTATTAGTCTATTGACATGAGCTTCTTGAAGATCCCGTCGCAATCATTTCTTGGTGGTGGGCCTTGCATATCTAATCATTTCTCAGTTGAACATTATGAAAGTAGTTACCAACTTTAACCAATTAGCTATTAAAAACTTTGTGGGATTGAACTTGATCTGAACGATTAACGTATGCCCCTTGTTTAGAGGGACTTTAGGATCAAAAAGGAGATGTTGAGTTATATAGCACATTATATGTCAGAACTAGGGAAACTGCATGGGGGATAGATAAGGCAACTGCTAGAAAGTTACAGTGAAATCCATTTCTCCTTCATTGGCAAAACTATTTGTGCAATCTCCAAGGACATATTGAGTAAATACTTAACGACAGTCAAACTATCATATTTCCATATTATTATTTACCAATAAATGCAACTCAATACAAAGGTTTCAGTTTATTAGAAAAATGTCCAAAGTTTAGAACCAGAACTATCATGAAAAGCCTTATCCTAGTTAATTTGTTGAAATTAAAAGCTAATAGATAATTATATTGAAGTGAAAAGCTAATTGAAACTATCTACATAGATGATTATCCTGAAGTCAAAAATCTAATTGAAACTATCTCTCAGAGCAATAAACAATACAGATGCATTGGATGCTTTTAAACAAAAAATATGATCATGTTCAATGGGTGAAATGCATCCAATTCATTATACCACAACTAATACAGTAAAATACATTAAAAAGATAAATAATTTGCAGAAATATTATATCATCCAACATTATTCTCGGCATAAATAGGATACATGCTGAAGCAGCTGAACAAACCTTGATTGCATCAATATTTTCTTCTTGATATCTGCCGCTAAATGGAGGGATTTGAATTTTGCAAGTGACAAAAGCATCTATTTGAATCTTCATAGACATAGCCACTGTAACATGTGTTGCACAGCGAAATCCTTAAAGGCATTGGGATATTACTGTTTCATCAACACTCTGGTCAACTGGAACACTGAGGGCAGCTAGTATAGGAGCCTACACACCTTGATCATGAATTTCAAAATTACCACATCAGTTGCACCATAATATACCAACCTGAAGTTCACAAAGAAACTCCAAATAATAAGCTGATTCAAATATTAATGTCTTACATAACAGCACAATATATTAAATCTGAAGATGAGCTTGTAAAAACTCATTTTCAAAATTAAAACAGGTAAACTAAGAGATAGACATAGCACAAGATGTTAAATATTTAAATATTTAAGAAAAGGGGTAGCTTAAGTCAAAAAGTAATGCAACCCCGTTGGCATGAATTATCTCATTGTTCGTGGAATATCTTACTCAGATTTGCCAGCTTTTTCCTTAAATTGCTCTTGCTTGTGCCTGATAAGATCATCGCTAGTCTCCATAGATTAATCATGCTTGCATATAACTATATTCAAAATGCTGTCCAAGCCTAGAATCTTGTTTAAATTTGTAGATTGTTTGCTGAAGAGCCAAATCATCTTCCTTCATCCTAATTCATTCTTAGAAATTCTCTCATATAATGATCTCATATACTCGTCTGGTAGATCTTTGCCATCATCAATACCATGATTGTTCTTACAAAGTCATCTTGAGACATCCGTATTAACCAATAAATCATATTATGGCACCAATCATAAATCAAATATTGAATTTCATGAATAATGAATTCACCTTGTTCTTAAGCATTGGTTATGAACATCAGTATTGAGCATTATTACAGAATAAGATAGGACATAAGTTGTATCTGCACTGGTAGAGGCCTTTGGATCGCATTTGCAGTAACGCTCAGTAAATTTTTCCAGGATGCGATCAATTTTTTGTGCCTCACCAGGCAACCTAAATCCTTGTAGGAAGGACCTGATTGCCTCATCAAACTCCAACCCTTGAAAATAAAATGAATCCACAACTGCATGCATGACTCTTAGGGACAACTCTTCCTTCTCTCCAAGATAAGCACCAATCATTGTCTTGTTCAAGTCAGACGTACTTCCATGGAAAGCAGCTATTTCCCCTGGTGAGTCACCTACCTTGTTTGCATTGATGAGAAATTCAATTCCTTTCTTAGGTTTCCAATTAAAAAGAGATATGCCTTCCTGTTATTCATGTTTGCATTACAGAATATAGAATAAGAATATATCAGCAACAAAATGCTAATGAAGAAGAAATCTCGCATAGGAAAATCATTCTACTTGAAGTTCTAACTTATATGCCCTATGCTGTTCCAAAGATGCGACTTCTGAGACTTCATTTTTGCTGTTTCTGACTGAGAATCAGTTCCCTCAACAGATTCCTCTCCATTGCCATTAGCCTCAGGATATTCATTTCCACCTTCATTATTATGCTCTGTTTTTTTCTGTTTAAGGAGAATAAGGGTCTGGAATTCTCAAGTGTTTGTTCATTCAATCTCCTATCAACTTCAGGATTTCCTCTAAGCACTTCAGTGCCTCAATTTTCATGGTAGCATCCTGAGGTGGCACTAGTGTTGTGGGAGCACCAGGGGAAGGCCCTTGAGCAGTCTTTAAGAGGCCATTTACCATCCTGTAACCAGGCCATCAGTATGTAAACCTACAATAGTTAAAATAATAAGCCTAGAAGAACAGGACTTCTGTTTAATACCTATACAATCAAAATAGGTGTCCTGCAATGCCAATAATAATGATTTTAGCAAACAATCGAATAAAGCAAAGATCTGAACAATGATAAATAATGTATGAACTGTAGAGCACATGAATGAAGATAAGCTACCTCTCAAAAATGTTTGATGAGTGGACGTCACAGTCATAGTTAATGAAAATGTCTACCAAGATTTGAGAATCTACACACAGCTTCTCCAAAAATCGGAGCACAATTATCTTCTGCTGGAAATTTGGTTGAGCAACATTTTCTAAAACTCTGAGAACAATTATCGGAAAGAAGACCTAAACTTCTGCCTTTAATCCTGGTCTAAATCTTGCTACCAGGCTCATAAGAATGGAACATGACAGCCGAAAGAAAATCATATGAGTTGAAGCACTGTTCTTCAAAAGTGACAGGCATAGATACTGCTTGATGGCACCTAAAAACCTGCTTGATTGCAAAAAATAATAATAATAATTAGATAGACAAACAATTATCTGAAATGATCGAATCATTTGAAAAAGACTAAAGTGTGCTCCATAAAAGAGAGAACAGCAGCAAAAGTAGAACCCAAGCCTAAGACATCTAATATGCACATTGTTGATCAGATAAAATTGGCAATCATCATCAGATGGATAATTAGCATGAATGATTGCATTATTTATGCAAACAAAACATAGGTGTATCCTTTAATATTGTGTACCTTAAGATTTTGTGTTTATGTATTGAAACAGCCTGCCCTATCTTCCTTCACACTAAAATGTGTGGTAGGTCAGGCTGTACTATGTAGATATAGTATGTACTATGTAGCACTACTATAATGCGGTGTGAGAAATCTGAAATAAACAAATGGCAAAATCTTTGAGGATCTAAATTTTGATGACAGATTTGAGATGCCACAAACATTTTGAATTGGACATGTTATTGAGTTGAGATATAGCCAAGGCTTTCTCTTTATTTCATGTTTGAAGAATCCTTTTGCTTAAATTTATTATGATGGTCTATAATGCAAAATTTTTGAGGATCCAAATTTTGATGACAGATTTGAGATGCCACAAACATTTTGACTTGGACATGTTATTGAGTTGAGATATAGCCAAGGCTTTATTTTATTTTCATGCTTGAAGAATCCTTTTGCTTAAATATTTATTTATGATGGTCTATGCTAGTTTGTCTTTTGCTCTATTTCATCTTTTCAACGTGCTTTTAAGTTCAGAAATGCATCTTATGTAGACACGATCAAGAGTCCAATCACAGATTGCAAGATTTTTCCATGTTCCTTAAAAAAAATTAAAATTATAAAATTAAAAGCATGACTTAGTTGTAAAGTAATGAATGGCAATAAAACAATCACTTATAGACATGGGAAGTCTATTTTTCACCATCGGGTGGTTATCTGTAGCATGTCTGAGAAGGAAAAAGACATCATGTCAAGTTATTAAAGATATTTATGTATTGCCACTTAAAAAACAAATGCAAATTATCATTTGTAGTATAATGTTTTTGGAAAAAATCAGACTTTGGCAAATGATTCCAAGAATATGAATATTTTCCTCTCACTTTTAACTTCAAGAGAACCAATCTTTCTTTATTTCTTTAATTTTCAGAAAAGATACAACTAAATTTGCTAACCTTATGCACTCCATTCTTCTAAGTGAAAAATAAATAATTCTAAAAGCCAAGGTGTCAAATAAATCATATGACATGTCTGTATACATGTATGCATACATGCATGTACACATGTATATATGTACATATGTGTAAATACGTATATACATAAGATATACATATATACATGTATATGTAAGATATAAATATATAGGTCTATATGTATATACTACATATATACATATATATGTATATACATATATACGTATATATGTATATGGATATATGTTAGAGTAATGTTTGCCATACCACGGCGCACCAATTTGTATTCTGTCCCTCAATTCTGAAAAGCCGGCAAGGCAAGGGGAGAGAGAGGAAGAGAGAAGAGAGAGGAGAGAGGAAGAAGAGGGAGAGGGAGGGGGAGGGAGAGGCCAAGAGAGGGAGGGGGGCGAGAGAGAGAGGGCTCGAAAGCCCTTATCTCCTCTGCAAGCTGTAGGGGGTCATCCCTATTTGAAAAGGATTAGGGGCGGCCCCTAAATTCTTTTTGCAAATTCTTAAGTGGAGTCAGCAAAAAATTTAGGACTTTCAAAGCAAAGGTGACCCCCTACGGCTTGCGAAGGAGATGACAGCTTTCGAGCTCTCTCCTCCTCCCTCCCTCTCCCTCTCCCTGTCCCTCCCTTCCTCTCTCCTTCTCCCTCCCCTTTCCTTGCCAGCTATCTAGGGGTGAAAGTGGATCGGATAATATCCATCCAAATCCTTTTTCGTATATGAATCCATCCGGATATGGATAAAATTTGAGCATCTGACTAACATACATAACCAAATCCATATCCATTAAAAAAAAGGAATGGATATGGATAGACAACCATCTGATCTGTATTCGAATATCCAATTCCATTTGTAATCCTAATTAATTTATATAGCACTCAAAAACTTTTAAGAAAAATAAATAACTACATTAATATACTATTAACTTGATTTATCATCCATTTAGTAATATCTTTAGTTCTGTGACCATAAAGTATAATCATCTGACTTATATCCATATTTATATCTATATTTTTGGTATCTAATTTACATCCATATCCATTTAAAACAAATATGGATATGAATTTTTACATCCGATTAATATCCTTATCCGTATCTGTATTCGTTAAATAAACAAATATGGATACGAATATGCTAGTATCTGATCCGTATCTGATCCATTTTCAGCCCTATAGTTATCCCTTTATCAGTATAGCCCAAAATGGCACGGCACAATACCTTACTGCACTATATTGCTACGTAACTGATATGGATCCCATACCAATATAGCCAATCTTTTAGCCCAGTGTTTGCCAAACTATCGCGAATCAGGTGGTTCAGGGCGTTCTGAGCCGTACCGACAGCCAACCAAAATGATTCAGCCTTTCGAATTGGAACACCGGATGAGGGAGAGAGAAAGAGAGAGAAAGAGAGAAAGAGAGAAATGAGAGAAGAGAAGAGGGAGGAGACCGCTAGAGGGCTGGCGATGGCCCGTCGAGGCCGTCAAAGGGTTTGTGAAGGTCTCCACAACTCCATGTCGTCCGATAGGACATTTAATCGAGAAAATAGAAAGAGAGAAGTAACGATACTGGAGAGTGGCCCAACTGGTAGAGAAGCTGCCGGAAGGTGCCAAGCTGGCCATCATGGCCACCGAATGAAGGAAAAGGCACGGAGGAGCCGCAGCCATAAAACAGGGATGACAGTCTCTATTCATCGCATTTTTTTTTAAACAACGATGATAATGAAGCTAGCAAACCCATTACCAGCTTCACTATAATCGAAATTTTTTAAAAAAATCTCATGAAACAAAGCCGCAGGCCATGATTCTGCACTCTGATGGCCACAACAACCAGTCGGAGGCCCTCTGGTGGTCTCTCCGTCAGTTTTCCTCCTCTTTTCTTCCTCCTCTTCTCTCTATCTCTGTTTCTCGGCCACAATTTGACGAAGGAACCAAAGGCCTTGGTAGCCCTCCGAGTGCTCCCGTAGCCCACCTGTGGCCACCATTGGCATCTCCTCCAACCACCCTCCCTCCTTTCCCCTTCTTTGTCCCCTCCTCTCTCTTTTCCTCCTCCCCGATTTCTTTCTTTACTTTTGTGCTGGTTTGCACCGGTCCAATCTAATATGGATCGGTTCCGACTCATACCATCGGTCAGCCAGCACAGATCTCGGTACCGACTTTGCGGATCTTGTTTTAGACTATGCTCCTCTCAAGTAGAGAAGATATCCACTCTTCTCATATTCAAAATTAGTAATGGGGCTTCCCAATCAAAAATCTACACTATTAATCATGCGCTACACCACAAAAAAGTCTAGAAAATAGAACTTGTTTTTGGAAACCTTTAAATTATGCATCATGTAGATACAAAAATGAAAATTTCAAATAATATGAGTCTGTTTTTCTATGATATAAGCATTAAGATCTTTCAATTAACATACATATATATATATATATATGATGTGTGTGTGTGTGTGTGTGTTAAACTCTATAGATTGTGATCAATAAGATGGCACACAATAGAAATGTTTAGTTGTACGGAAGTGCAAATCTTCAATTTTAAATCCTCATTATCAATTTGCGTGTATATATGGAGGTATATATGTATGAATCATGATCCTATTTTATCCTAGCTCAAGGATGACACCAAAATTGTCTCGGGCCATTTTCATCAAATCAAATGATACGCCCTGCTGATCTTAAGATTCTGACAGTAAAGCCACTCTTGTCTGATCAGTAGATGTTTTGGGAAAGATCAAAGCACATAGGGAAGTGGATGGTTATACATAAACGTACTTTTACATACACTTGTACAAAGAAACATAAATATATATAGATAAAGATTTTGTTTTAACCCAAGATATTCTTTTAATATAGTTTTAATTCACCTTGTCTCTTTATAGGAATGCTATCTATTTTATGAGATGCTTTGGTATGAAATAAATATTCATCAGTGATCCAGTCAGGACTGCTTTCAAGACCAAGAAGCTTGTTGCCAGCTGCTAATAATCTGATTGTTGTAATATACAAGAAATGTATAGAAGTAATGGATCACCACATATTAATGCTGAATCATTGAATTAGCTCCAATATCTATAACAAATTTCAACAAACTTTCAAGAATCATAGACCTTTTAATATCTATGTAAGAGAGAAAAATACAGGCAGAACTTTATCAAACAAGACCATAGAATTGCCCCTGCCACTTGTAACCATCTAAATATCTCCAGCTAATGTCATGCCCATTTTATCGGTTCATCCACAAGTTTCCACAATCTAACTGCATCAATTTGCTCTTGTTAGCCTGATCCTCTACATAAACTTGAATTTCAAAATACAGATATATTTAAAGATCCACATACCATGACCTCAGTTCGTATTTTCATTTCTTATCCTTTACACCTCTTATTGGTGCTCCTCTACGCGAATCTTTTGTTCCTAAATCTAAGTTTGAATCTTGATGCCAATATATTCAAAATGTAGTTATTGTCTAGGTTTTTCAATAGGATAAGTTGAGTTTCAGTTTCAACAGTTTTGCAAGTTTCCAATCCAGCTTTGGCAATTTGGATATATGTTTATTCAAAAAAATATAAAAGTACCAAAATAGGAATAGAGAACTAAATTAACAATAGTAAACAAATCAAGATAATAACTTGGACATTATTTAGAAATATTGCATTATTGTGGACATTCAAGTGCAGCATTTGGATAATCTTTTTGAAGGAAGAGTTGGGCTCAGTCCAACTACAATTTTGCTGGCTCTCTTCAGAAAATCAAAAACTACAAGCTGTGTTCAAAAAAATAAAAAAGTGATGAGAACTATTTCCAGATGAATTACACAGCATTGTCTTGGATTCGTCGTCCTCTCCTCCTAGTCTTCCATGGCTATGTCAGCTTGCATCCCTTAGCTGTCCATCTCTATTTCTATTTCTATTTGGATTCGCTTTGTTACTTAGTGAAGCACAACAGTAGCTCTGAATGCAAAGTTTACTTAGTACTCAGTCACTCAATAAGATTTCAAGGATGATGAAAGTATTATCTTCTGAATGCTTAATTATTTCTCCTTGCATGACCATTGGTTTGTCAAATGATTGTCATTTTGCTTCTTTCCATAATCTCATTAAGATTCATTCCAATACAACTTTGATGAATGTTGTTGCCAAATAAATATAATGGAAGATAGTCACAATTCAAAATCTCAGAACTAGCTTTAGCAACTAGTAATTTAAATTACAAGAATTGAGGTTTTAGTTTGTTGCACAAAATAAAGTCCTCGGCGTTAATAATTAAATAAACATTATCACTGGAGGAAGTAAGTACCTGTCACTCGTCCTGAATACAGCTCCAGCACTCGTCCTGAATACAGCTCCAGCATTCTCCAGCAAGATCTTGAGCAGCTCCGGCGCCACGATCTTTCCCTTCATGATCGCTGGATCGACAGCTGCATCCTTGGATGGACTCTTCATCGAGAGATTTCAGAGCGCCCGGAAGACCAGGAACGCGTCCCGCCTCAGCTTGTTCCCGATCTGGACCTCCCTGTCTGCGACCCCCTCCACCCCGAACTCGTCCTTCCGGCCTTCCAATGCAGTCTACCACATGCTGATTTCCCAATACTTGGCGTCCAGCATGTCATTGTTGGTGGAATCCAGCAGGTCAGCCGGGTTGGTTTGCTCCACCGCAGTGGACTCGAACGCCCGTCGCCCCTGCCGGTGGACCCCGTCCGGGAGAGTGGGATCGTCGACGGGTTGAGCACGACATCGAAGTCGCTGATGATCTTGGTGATGAAGCTCTGGACGAAGCCGACATCAACGGTGGCGGCGGCGGAGGAAGAGAAGGGGTCGGCGAGCTCCATGAGGTGGACAACGACGGCCGGACGGAGACGGTGGAGGAGTCTGCCGCAATGCGGCGGAAGACGATGACGAGCATCCGGATGAGGGAGGCCTTGGCGGTGGTCTGAATGACGGGTTCTTGGAACCGAGGTGGAGGTCGTAGCAGGTGCGGACGATCTGGAAGAGGGCGTCGCCATGGACGCGGAGGGCGGCGGAGGTGACGGCGGAGAGGAGGGTCTTGAGGACGAGGAGCTCGGCAGCGTCATCGGCAAGGGAGTGGGAGCGGCAGACAGACTCGATGAAGGAGGCGAGGAGGCGGGGCCGGCGGAGGTGTCGGCCTCGCCGTGGAGGTAGGAGAGGGAGATGAGCCTCTGGATGCAGTCGAGGCCGGGTCGGCGATCTTGAGGGCGTCGGAGGAGGCAGCTAAGAGGAGGGGAGGAGGATGGACTCGGAGTCGGCGAGGGAGAGGTCGAGGAGGGGCCCGGGAGGGAAGATGAGGAGGGCCTGTGGGGGTTGTCGATGGCGGAGGACGACGAAGGGTTGCACTGGTGGGCGAGACTGGATTGGGCGTTGTGCCAGGAGGCCTTCTTGATGATCTGCTCGAGGGCTGGGATCAGGACCTGGGGCAGCCGGAACGGGAATCGGCTTCCGCCGGAGGGAAGGCATTCCCAGCCATACAACTACGGGTATCCTTCAGTTTGGAGATCGCAAGTTGACGTTGGGCAAATTATCAGGGGACCGGACTCTGGATTAATCACTAAAAAAATTCTGAATTATTTAAAATTTTAATTTTATTTTGAATTTTAATTTTAATTTAATGCATCATCAATTTTTTAAATCCCAATTCAAGTTTTGACCATATATATCATCTACTTACTGTTACTAAAAAGCCGCTTGCATGCCAGAAAGAGCTGGTATAAATAAAATATTTTATTTTCTCTTTGTTCATTTGAAATGTGAAATTTGATTATTTCTTCCATCCCCGATGATGGTTGTAAGAGTAGTGATTTGCCTGTCAATGAAAAAGTAGTAATCGATCCTCTATTTTCATAATGAAGATATTTTTTTATCTTATATTAAGATTTCACATATTAAAATTTGATTTCAATTTTTTCATAATTCATAATTCTTTCGATTCGAAAATAAAATAAAAATTTGGCTCGGTATGAAACATGATTAGTGATTTTGAATTGAAAATGATCCAAAAATTATTTTATTGTGCGTGTATGTGGTTCTAGAGCTTTATTGAAGTTTTTTATGTACATGAAATATGGTCTCAAAATATTGTCCATATGTGGTCTTAAAGAATTATTAAAGCTTCTTTACGTAGTATAATAGGTCCCTAGTCATCCCTACGTGATCTCAAAACTTTATTAAACCTTTGGGATTTGGCAGAATGTGGTCCCAAGTTGTCCAAGCTTTGTCATTTAATGGTTATTATTGTCATCTATTTGGTCTTTTCTTAGTGAGCTATATACTTTTCAAGGAAAAAAATGGTATGGTCTATGAAGTACAACTAGATACCTCGTTAAGTACAACAAGATAGTATGTCCTACGATAACAAAATAGGATATCTTACTTCATAAAAAATGTTAATAGACTCTCTATTAATAACTAGTTCATTTTGAAAACAATCTTTGTGACTACTTCATTGATGTTGCTCGTAACTTTTTTCTCAATATTACTTATGTGACTTATGTTTTCCTTATAATATACTACAGAATGGATTGTGTAACCCTTGCTATGCATCATGATGAGAAGTTTGTCAACAAAGCTAGATGCACTGAATATGTTGGAGGGAATATGGCTTATTATGACATCCATGATACAAATAGCTAATGTTATGATAAGTTACAGGATATAGTGGAGAAGCTATGCATAGATTAAGTTATAAGATTATTTCTAAAATTTGTTCCAAATGACAATCAAAGAATGAGGCTTGCATATATGGATAGTTAGCTTCCAGAAATGATAAAACTTGTATTAGATACAAGAAAGTATCTTCATATTTATATTGAGCATGAAGAACCAATCAACAACCAATCATGGAAAGACCTAGGACTAAACGGTGTTGCTAAAAAGATTTTGGAGAACCAGAGTAGGTAGAGAGGGGCAAAGTCAAAAAAATCAGCAAAGTAAGAACTGAGCAAAGTCAGCAAATGGTGATAAACAAAGGAAAAGAAACAATGCTTGATAGATCTAGGGATAAAGGATTACTAAGGAGTTTCAGAAGATGAAGAGTACACCCCATTCATTGATAGTGAAAAGAAGAGAGTGATAATAGCTACTATGCAGATATTGAGCTATTAACTAATGATGAAAAGTTGATAGCTATGAGAGACAAGTAAAAAAGTAAGGAATAAGAATAAGAAAAAGATGATGAGATGCACGGAAAGGATCCACCATCTATAGGTAAGATTACAGGATCTAGCACTGTTGCTCTATTGGATGAAGTTGAAGAGCAGACTGGATATGATAGTGACTATCATGATTCATCTAAATTTGATATATCTAAATCAATTCCTGAGCATAAGGTTGGTGAGCTTTCGAAGAGAAAGAAGTGGGTTTATTTAATCATAAAACCGACATGCAGGATGTCAAATTTTATAAAGGTATAACATTTCATATCATAAAATATTTTAAAGATATTGTGATTAAGTATAGTGTAGCATAGAGATATGATGTGAGGTTTATGAAGGAGGCTACTAGAGAAGAGGTAACATGTCCATTTAATGGTTGTCCATTCAGAATATGGTGTTCATATGAGAAAGATATTAATAATTTTAAATTAAGACTTATGTTGATAACTATGGATGTATAAGAAACCATAAGAACAGTCAAATGACAACTAGATGGATCACAAGAGAATTACAAGAAAACTTAGGCTATGTCTAAGTTACAAGACTAAAGAGATGAAGCATAACATTAAGATAAGATTTGAAGTTGATGTAAGTATGACTAAATATTGGAGAGCAAGATAAATGGCTTTAGAGACTATTAGATGGTCTCAGGGTAAACATTATGACAGACTACATAATTAATGTAAAGAGATCAGAAGAATAACAAGGGGACAATAGTAATCATCAAGGTTGAGAGGTCTATTGATGGTTTATGATTTTCAGAGATTGTATGTTCATTTTGAAGCTCTTAGAAGAGAATTTTTGACGACTTGTAGGCCTATATCTAGGCCTGATAGCTGTTTTTTAAATGAGTTTGTAAGGATGAGATTCTAGCTTTGCAATTGATGGAGATACTAATAATCAAATATTCCTAATTGCATGGGCTATAGTAGAAGTAGAATGCAAGAATTCTTAGAGTTGGTTTATTAATCTCTTGGCAGAAGATCTAGAGCTTGGAGAAGGTCTAGATTGGACTGATATTAGTGACCAACAGAAGGTAAACTTCAGTCATTGTCTTATGCATAAATATTATGCTTATCTTTTGATCGTTATACCCATTTTTGTTGCTATGCAGAGATTAATTCAATCAAATAATAGTTTGTTGCCACGTGCTAAGTATAAACTGTTGGATGTATGTCCTAGAAGTCAATCTTGGCTAACATATTTCATATCTCTAGGATATGATTTTGTACTTATTGGATAATTATATTACCATTCATATTTATATGTCTATGAATCATCCAAGGGATTAACAAGATGATGATACATATTCTCAAAGAATTGAGAATTTGAGACATGTGTCATTGATGCTTAATTTTTAAAATGCTCCTAGTCATAGGATCATCATGGGGATAGTGATTGATCCAGATAGACCATTGCACGGATCACTTCCTTCAGGCAGATGGGTCTCGAGTCTGCAGTGTAGAGACACTGGAGCGAGAGTATAGGTGGTTGTTAGAGAACAACTAGCACTGAGCGTGACCAATATGAGAAGTCATATGGATGTCTGCTCACTCATTAATGACTTTTTCGATGCTGTGGTTGTATGACTGATCCTTTGATCAAAGATGACACTACTGCTCGCAGTGAAGCTGTTGGAGTTTGATTGACACATCAACGTGGGTCTCAAAGAGCTCTTGTAGTGGATGTTGGCGACAGTTGATCCACTATAGGAGTGGGGTGCGATCAAGATGGAATCTATCGATCCTAACAGAAGGGAGTAGTCTTATAGGATTTAAGAGGTTGAGTGCTTAAGTCTATGGTCATAGCATTGTGATTGATAGAAAAGAGTTTCCATAGAATTACATATGAACTCGAGCTGATTGAATCTATCATATGACGGATGTTGAGATTTGACGATTCATCCATGATCTGCCATCTGGTTGAGACTCACGATAGAGGGACCGTATCATGCATTAACTGCACCTAGAGGTTCATATTTTATTCTGTTGGATTGTCACTACATACTGCTAGATGTCACTAGTGGATTGTGAGACTCACAAGGATTATCTTGATGATCCATGATCCTTGGTGGATAGAGTTGGAATTATTTCAATCTATTGAAAATATTTCAATGATATTGTGATAGAGATCACAATATATCTCATTACCAGATAGAATAGAACCTATGAGGTCACACACAAAAGAGATTTTTGACCGATCAGATAGTTGAATTACGATTATGAATCGTAACAGAAATTGATTATCAATTTGATTGATAATCGATCTAATGCAAATATTGCATTATATAACTTACTAAAGAGTTAGTGAGTTATAAGAGGATTAATTAGCAATAGGATTGTTAATAGGCTCAATTTGATTGAGCAATAGGGTTTGTATAAAGTCTAATTTGATTGGATTTAATTTGAATCATTTTGGATTTGATTTGATCAATCCTATAGGGTTATAGAATAATCCCAAAAAGATTGGATGATTAGTCTCAGTTGAATTAGGATTTGAGTTTGATCCAATTTTTAATTAGACTAGGATGTATGTATTTCTAATTGGACTAGAAATTTTTATTTTTGTGCTGCACCAAATTTTAATGAGATTAAAATTAACATTTAGCATCAAGAAAGAATCTAATAGGACTAGGATTCCTTCTCCAATTAGGAGACATCTAATCTAAATTAATTAGGCTCCAAATCAGATTTGAATTTTCATCTTTTTGAGTCTAATGTGGTCCTAATATGATTAGAACCTATTGTTGTTTAATTGAATTTAAACAGCAATTTAAAGAAGAGTCCCATATGATTAAAACTCTTCCTTTCTTGCACCAAAAAGGACTCCACGCCACCTTAATCTTGTGCACCCAAAATAACCAACTCCCTATCAGATTTTTGATGCCACTTCTCCTCCTTTTGTGCGTGTAAGAAAGAAGGATTTTCCCCTTGAATTATCATGGAAACTTGGGCGTGGATCTGGTTTGTTTGGGCGACAGATATGGGATAGAGTCCAAGGCTTTTTGGACTTTATCTCCTATCCAAATTAGGACATCCCTTTAGCCTATAAATACCCCACCTTGGGACATTGAATAGAGAGGATTAGCACCAGATTTCAACGCCCAAAATCAGAGCTTTACCGTGGAGAAAAACCAAGGGAAGAATGGGCGGTGTCCATGAGTTTGGCGTGAGGTGAGTTGATCTCCATATCCCTTCTTTCTTGCAACAACCAAGAGTTGGTTGTTAGGACATCTTGTTTCTTCTCTCTTGTCCATGTTTAGACATGGATGTCTCCTCCTCCTTTTATCCAAAAGTTGGACAAAATTCTTACATCTCTATTATAAAGATTTGGTGCATAGATTTTAGGAAGAAAAGAGAAAAAAGATTCTTCTCATGATTCTAGCGTAGAGATCAACATTCTCCTACATCTTCTTTTTCTCTAAGAGTATCTTTGGAGAAAAAAAAATTTTCAACCATCAAGATACGATCTCTGCAAGAGAGCTAGCACTCCAATGAGATCAAAAGACTTTCGATCAGATCAGAGTCTCGTATGGATATTCATAGAGATCGGATGCTTGTGCGGCTAGAAGGGACCTTCGAAGGACATCCATGATCATCTGTTCGCGTTGAAGATTAATCCATGTCTAGGTATATTTTATATTATTTTTTTTATTTGATTTCTATATCTAAATCTTATCTCACATATGATGATTCTGATTATAGTTTGAAGATATGATCTTATGCATGCTTAGATTAAATTAGATTTAATCTGAAAATTTTTAAATTTTGCTATATTTTTTTTATAAAATTCTACATGCATGAAACCATAAAAATTCCAACAGTTATATTAGAGCCACATCATATGCATGAGATTTAGATTTAGATTTGAAATCTGTATAAAAAAATTTCAGATCTAAAAAGTTTTGATGTAGTTCTGACATAAGGTTGCCCTAGCATAACTCGTTATGCTGTATGATTGTCCTAGAACAATGTTAAAATTTTTTAATTAGATTAAATTTTTAGATCTAATTTTTTTAGCATATATGTGATATATATTTTATTATTTAGATCTGAAAAAGAATTTTGAGATCTGTTTTGATTCATATATATGATATATGAAAGTAAATTTAGGACTGAAATTTGTTGCTATGACCTGAACTTGTTTATGATACATATTTGTATGCATGATCTGAAATTACTTTGAAATCAAAATTTGCTCTTCATGTAAAGAATTTAGATCTGAAAATTTTGATTTAAGATCTAAAATTAGTGTTTGTGCATGAGGGATTAGTCATGGGTAGATCAAATTAGGTCATGTAATTGGATTACATCAAAAGGGTTTCTGATTGGATCATAATGGGTCTAAATCGATTTAACAGCTGATCAAACCGAGTCAAGTATTGATTAGAGTGAGGTCAATAGAGTCTTAAGATCATACAATTATTGTTGATCGAATCGATTAGCACCCATATGTAGAATTAATTAACCTAAGGACCTACTTCGGCTCTGTGGCTCAAGTTTGATTCACCTAAGCTAACCTGTTCGGATCAATTATCCAATTGGTGTCTAAGATAAGTAATTGAAAGATAGTTATTTAATTAATTTTGTTCACTTATCTGACCAATTTATTGGTGTCTAAAGAAAGCAACAAGGGGACCCCACCAATCTCCACTTACCTGGTCAATTTGGAAGATTGAGTCTCAAATATGGTTGTCGGGTGATTTGATTTAGCCTATGCCAATTACATCAGTCATGTGATGACTGATTAGATGAGACCTAAAATCAAAATCTCTCCACCAAATATTAAGTCCAAGATCTTCCACCGTTATAGATATGCGGGCGTGCTACCGACGTTGATTATTCTTGACTGATCACAGTAGTTCAGTTGCATCGAAAATACGTAACCACTCTATTGGCAAAGAGTTGCTGCGGAGTAAAGATGGGGTTGAGCCTAATAATTATTAGGTGAAGGATCCAATGACGTCGGTTTTGCACTTGCTTGTGAACGGTAGATCTGGCTTAACTAAGGAGTGCGGACAATAATTGTTAGGTGAGTCCACATGACTTAGAGACCAAGTGGCTACAACATGCTTAGAGAAATATCTGGACAAAGAGTTGTCCATGCATTGGTGTTTATTCGTGTTATCAATAACTGTTAGGTGATGTGCACATTATTCGTGTTACCACCCATTAGAAATCCAATTATCGCGTCAGAATTTTTGTTCTCCATCCGGAGAGTGTGGGAGATCTAATAAAATAGTGAGAGTCTTTTTTATATCTAAAAATCTCTAATATAAATCATAAATAAGTACAAATATCCAATTAGAATCTTTGCTCTCCACTGTTCATTATGTCAGCTTCCAACCCTCTAGCCTGAATCTTAAATATCAACCGATTAACCAAAATCGAGTACATAGACTGGCTCACAAACCTGAAAATTATTCTTAATTTAAAAATTAAGCTATGTTCTCTATCAAATTATTCTAATATTAACAACTCGTCCAACCCATAGTCAACGAACTATACTTGATGAGTAGATGGACAATGACAATAAAGATAGGTGCTATGCATGAGCATATGTTCACTGCCAACGACATGTTGATTCATCAATAAGTATTGTGAGATGATCAGAGTCGCACAGCACATATGATGCATGATGGACAGTCAGTCTATGATCGTTATTTGATAATGATCAAGGACATTAAGAAGCTTAAAATGCTCGATATGATTATGCACAAGAAATTGCTTATGGATTTGATCCTGCGATCCCTGATTAGTTTATATGGATAGTTTATGGTAACTACCATATAAAGACTATCGTGGCACCTCATCTGAATTGGTCAAAGTGTTGCTAACAAAGAAATCTTGAAAGAGTTCAGAGGTAAATACCTGGAGAGCCTAAAGAAACAAAAATGCATCTAAAATAGGTATGTCAAGATTGCTTAATACTGTCCTTACGATCTCTTCTTCTCTCAGTTGAGTTATGGACTCTAGTGTAGAGTCGATTGGAAGATAGAGGACAGAGGAAGTAACCCTTGAATTGGCTATAGGGCAACAGTTGCTACTGCAGCCATGGGTATCTATCTTTTGCGATCATCATTTGAATTTAGTTCTTAGAGATGGTCTCTATCATTTACATGGTAATGCATGTGTGCACTTAATTGAGCAATCAGTGAATGCCATTAGATCTGAGAGATCTAGAATTGAGATAAGCTTAAAGTATATGTGGACCCTTAAGCTAGATTGTATTGGAGAAGAAATGATTAACAAACTAGAGAAATATGGGCTTGAACTCATTGACTGTTGAGTTAAATCTAGTTTGTGTATCATCTCTTTGAGAAAATATGATCAAGCTATTCTTATGGGACAATAGCAAAGGACCGCTGAGATACTTATCCTTGTACACATTTGATGTGTATAGTCCATGTGATGTGCTAACCAAGGAGTTGTCTCTATTTTATATATGAGATACAAAATCTGAAATTTTTGAAAGGTTCAAAGAATTTAGATGTGAGTAGAGAAACAAATCAAAAATTTTAAAGATACTTCGATCGGATCGAAGATGCAATACCAATGAAAGAATTTTTGGTTATCTCATAAAATGGCATAATTTCATATTAGACTCCTCTTAGTAAATCTCAGCTCAATAAGATAAGAAGAGTGATGGGACTATATGAGATATTATTTGGTCCATAATCAAATTCACTGATTTATTTATGTTTCTTTAGGGACATACTTTATTTCTATGAAATTAGGTTCTCTCTAAACATGTTCCTACCACACCGTATTAGATATGGCATAGTGAGAATTGAATCTTGATTATTCTGAGATTCAAGAATATCCAGCCTGTGTCTAGAACAACAGATGGATATGTTAGAGGATAGATCTATAAAGCTCATCCTAAAAGAGTTTGGAATATTATTTTTCGAAAGGATTATAATGTGATTATGACTCGACATGCTATCTTGAAAATTATTTAACCAAGATGAAGCAGTGGGAGGAAGTTAAGCTCGAAGAGAGTGTCTCTGAAGAGCAACGAGCCTTGAAACCTTAAGAACCTATTCATCATGAGCCAGTGACGTATATTCCTCCTTCACCTCGTATACACAATAGGATCTCCAATCCTCTCAAAAGATACTCGGGTATGCCTAATAGAGGATGTAGAGAAACTCATTTCTTATGGGAGATGGGAGCATAGAGATGATTTCAGAACCTACAACGAGGCGATATGAGATATCGACTCCAAGAAAAATATAAAATAGCTTTTCTGAGTAGAGATCTTTTAAAAATTCTATATGAAATAGCCTATAAATTTTACTTCTTGTGATAGGTGATCACAAAGTCTATAATAATCTTAAAGTTGGAACAAGTCATTTGATGACATGATCAAGTTGTTTGATCAGAAAAGAGGAATTATGATTTTCAAAGAGCCAGTGGGAGTATCCAAAACTGACATCGGTAAAAATTTGGTTGAATATAGATTTCTCCATAAAAGACATAAAGCGAGCATCCTAAAGATCTATAGAGATAGATGTAATTGAATGCTTGTGTTTTCACAGATAAAATACAGAGACTGGATGCTGAAAGAGTTCAGTATAGAAATCTCAAAGAGGGGTCTGCTACCCTCTCGGACATAGTCGTATGCCATGTAGTACTTGAACTGATTATATTGTGAATGTCACAAGTAGATATCAGTTGTATTCAGGCGAAGAGCGCTGGATTGCTGTGAAAATATCCTTAAGCTCTTGAGAAGAACTAAGGATATGCTCTTAATTTGGAAAAGGATCAAAGCTAGGAGTGGAAGGATACACCAATTTAGATTTTATATCTGATATTGATCATAGAATGTCTACATCATGGGTGTGTTCCTATGTTGATATTTTTGAAAGGATTCCAAATAATCGCTTGATGGAAGCTGAGTATACTGTAGATGTGTAGGATATATTCTGATTTTAATATTAGTTGTAGAATTGATTGTCATGCCATCAGATGCTGTGCCATTACACTGTAAAGATAATGGCACCATAGCTTTTGCTAAGGAGCCTAGATTTCACCAGATATCCAAGCACATAGAGCAGCAGAACACGCGACTGCCTCAAGTAGAAATACATAGAGATGCAGAGAACAAACTCCACATGTGATGTGGATGACCCATTGGTAAGTCACTTAGCCAGCATAAGACTAAAAGCTTGTCTTGTGAAGATAGGACTTGGTACATAGCAGATTGGCTTTAGTGCAAGTGAAAGATTGTTGGATGTATGCCCTAGAAGTCAATCTTGGCTGACACATTTCATATCTCTAGGACATGATTTTGTATTTATTAGACAGTTATATTACCATTCATATTTATGTGTCCATGAATCATTCAAGGGATTAACAAGATGATGATACATATTCTCAAAGAGTTGAGAATTTGAGGCATGTGTCATTGATGCTTAATTCTTAAATTGCTCTTGGTCATAGGATCATCATAGAGATAGTGGTTGATCCGGATAGATCAGTGCATGGATCACTTCTTTCAGACAGATGGATCTCGAGTCTGCAGTGTAGAGATACTGGAGTGAGAGTACAGATAGTTGTTAGAAAATAACTAGCACTGAGCGTGATCAATACGAGAAGTCACATGGATGTCTCCTCACTTGTTAGTGACTTTCTCGATGCTGCAGTTGTATGACTGGTCTTTTGACTTGAGATGACACTACTGCTCGCAGTGAGGCTGCTGGAGTTTGACTGATACATCAACATGGATCTCAAAGAGCCCTTATAGTGGATATTGGTGACAGTTAGTCCACTGTAAGATTAGGGCGTGATCAAGATGAAATCTATCAATCCTAGCAGAAGAGAGTAGTCCTATGAGATTTAAGAGGCTGAGTCCTTAAGTCTATGGCTATAGCATTGTGATTGATGGAAAAGAATTTTCATAGAATCACATATGGACTCGAGCTGATTAATCTATCATATGATCGATGTTGAGGTTTAACGATTCATCTATGACCTGCCATCTGATTGGGACTCCCCATAGAGGGATCGTATCACGTGTTAACTGTACCTAGAAGTTCATATTTTATTCTGCTGGGTTGCCACTACATACTGCTAAGTGTCGATTGCGAGACTCACAAGAATCATCTTGATGATCAATGATCCTTAGTGGGCAGAGTTGAAATTGTTCCAATTCATTGAAAAGTGTTTCAATGATATCATGATAGAGATCACAATATATCTCACTACCAAATAGAATAGAACCTATAGGGTCACACACAAAAGAGGCTTTGACTGATTAGATGGTTGAATTACAATTATGAATCGTAATAGAAATTGATTATCAATTTGATTGATAATCGATCTAATGCAAATGTTGCATTATATAACACACTAAAGAGTTAGTGAGTTATAGAAGGATTAATTAGCAATAAGATTGCTAATGGACTCAATTTGATTGAGCAATGGGACTTGTATCAAGTTCAATTTGATTGGATTTAATTTGACTCATTTTGAGTTTGATTTGATCAATCCTATAGGGTTATAGGATAACCCAAAAGATTGGATGATTAGTCCCAGTTGAATTAGAATTTAGATTTGATCCAATTTCTAATTAGACTAAGATGTATGTATTCTTAATTGGATTAGGAATCTTCATTTTCATGCTGCACCAAATCCTAATGGGATTAGGATTAAAATTCAGCTCCAAAAAAGAATCCAATAGAACTCAGATTCTTCCTCCAATTAGGAGACATCTAATCTAAATTAATTGGGTTCCAAATTAGATTTAGATTCTCATCTTTTTGAGTCTAATGTGGTCCTAATATGCTTGGAACCTATTGGTGTTTTAATTGGGTTTAAAACAGCAATTTAAAGAAGAGTCCTATGTGATTAAAACTCTTCCTTTTCTTGCACCAAAAAGGACTCCACGCCACCTCAATCTTGTGTGCCCAAAATAACCAACTCCCTACCAGATTTTTGACGCCACTTCTCCTCCTTTTGTGCATGTAAGAAAGAAGGATTTTCCCCTTGAATTATCATGGAAACTTGGGCGTGGATCTGGTTTGTTTGGGCGGCACATATGGGATAGAGTCCCAATTTTTTTGGACTCTATCTCCTATCCAAATTAGGACATCCCTTTAGCCTATAAATACCCCACCTTGGGACGTTGAATAGAGAGGATTAGCACCAGATTTCAACGCCCAAAATCAGAGCTTTACCATGGAGAAAACCAAGGAAAGAAGGCGCGGCATCCATGAGTTTGGCATGAGGTGAGTTGATCTCCATATCCCTTCTTTCTTGCAACAACCAAGAGTTGGTTGTTAGGACATCTTGTTTCTTCCTTTTGTCCATGTTTAGATATGGATGTCTCCTCCTCTTTTTGTCCAAAAATTGGATAAAATTCTTACATCTCTATTGTAGAGATTTGATGCATGAATTTTAGAAAGAAAAGAGAAAAAAAGATTCTTCTCATGATCTCTAGCGTAGAGATCAAGATCCTCCTACATCTTCTTGTTCTCTAAGAGTATCTTAGGAGAAAAGAAGATTTTCAACCATCAAGTTACGATTTCTATAAGGGAGCTAGCATCCCGATGAGATCAAAAGGCTTCTGATCAGATCAGAGTCTTGTGTGGATACCCATAGAGGTCGGACGCTTATGCGACTAGAAGGGACATTCGAAGGATATTCATGATCATCTATTCGTATTGAAGATTGATCCATATCCAGATATATTTTATCTTTATTTTTTATTTAATTTTATATCTAAATCTTATCTCACATATGATGATTCTGGTTATGGTTTAAAGATATGATCTTATGCATGCTTAAATTAAATTAGATTTAATCTGAAATTTTTAAATTTATCTCGTACTTTTTTTTTACAAAATCCTACACACATGAAATCATAAAAATTCCAACACAAACATTGTGCAAGGCATGTATACAAAAATTGGAGCAAGAAGCACAAGGGTAGAGTTCTAAAATCTACCTTCTTTAAGGTTGCAAAGTATATAATAGAAGAAGACTTTCTAGATATACTGCATGAGCTAAAAAAGTTATTGGAAGTAGCATAAAAAGACTTTATAGATACAAATCCAATGAAGTTTGTCAAAGCCTTTTTCAGTTCATTTCCATATTGTGATGTCATCGACAATAATATGTCAAAGACCTTCAATGGTTGTATACTTTAAGCAAAGAAAAGCCATTAATTGAAATGCTAAAAGATATATGAAGGGTAATGATGGTCCGAATGGCAAAGAAAATGGAAGATATTAAGAAGTGGTATGAAAAATTTACCCTCGAATTCAAGAGAAGATAGAGAGAAATAAGTTGGAGAGCAGATGGTTTGATGCAATTTATAATGGTGGTAAGAAATATGAAGTCATATACAAGGGACAGTCTTATGAAGTGAGCTTAGTTAATAAGAGTTGTGCATGCAATGAATAGAACTTAATAGGTATACCATGCAACCATATCATATCTGCTATATGATATAAGTATAATAATGTGGAGAATTATATGACAGGATGTTATAGAAAAGATGTATGAAGAAGTTGTTATGAGTTTGTCTTTCAATTTATCAATAAAGAAAGTTATAGCCTAAGACTGGTGCAGAGGTAGTGCTACCTCCTTCAACTTATTAATTTTGGTAGGAGCATTTTCGTCATTGAAATTTTATATAAAATTTTTCATGAGGAAATATCCTTCTCTCTTTAGGACATCCTATGAAAAAATTATGATATCCTATGCAAGAAGTCATAATTTCAACGCAGAATATCATAATATCGATGCAAGATGTCATCATTTTTTTAGAATAGAAGAAGCATTTTCGTCATTCAAAATTTCAAACAAAAAATAAAACTGCGAACATTAAATGCGTGTTGAAAAGCAGTAGCTACGTAGCCCAATCGAATGAGATGATGCGCTTTACATTGGATTTTCTACACCGCAAACGGTGTACAAAAAATTTTGCTAGAGAGTAATACCCTGCAGACCTAAAAGAATAGAAGGAAGGACCCATATGAGAAGTCCAAACATCCTCATAAGCTTTCTAGACATGAAAGATAGATGATCTATCAGGTATGCTTCCAAAGAGGCCATAACAAGTAGGGATGCCCCAATAGAAGTGATTCATCAATAATTGATCCACCACCAAAGAGGCCTAGGCCAAGCTAAGTAAAAATCAGGTTATCACAACTAAAATAATTTATCTCCCTAACATATATTATTATTTTTTTATCGTATGACAATGTTTACTTTATTTATGTCAGATTATATCTAGTAGAGCCATTATAAGAAGGTAAGCAAAACTGCCAATAAAGAGAAGAAAAGGATAATTAGCTATTATAAGAACTCTTGAGTAGTTGCATCCTGAAGGCTCCACTAAAACGAGTAAGAGGCTAAGGCAAGAATACTATCCAAGGGTTATAGACTATATGTCTCACCAAATATTGGGAAAGATTTTTTTTAGTCAGTTTCTATCATATTAAGTTATGTAATGTTACATAGTTGATTTACAGATGGATTGTATTTATAGGGATCAAGTAGGGTGAGGCATATCATTGGAAGAAGTGCAACTCAAGTTGCCATGTATTCACTAAGAGCTCATGTAGATGCTAGAAGAGAATGATAATAAAGGATTGACTCACGCATTGTTTGATCAACCATGAACTCGGAGGAGTAGTGTTGGTAACATTAGATGATATGCTTGTTAAATGCTATTGTAGAAGCACTTTAGAAGAGGATTGCTATTTTGGTTACCTAGATCAGTAGTTATTTTTAGGTACCTGATATGGATGTTAGATTTGGGTTGCAAGATGTAGAGGACTTCACTAAGTTATGGTTTCTTTGTCTTTTATAACCATCATTTTTCAACTATATATTACAATGTTCTTAAGACATTATATTCATATCTTGATGATTTAGACCGTCTAGGATCGTATAGTTGAAGTCTTGCAGCTTTTCTTCCTTCGAGAGTAGATTTTTTCTATCCTAGCAAAAAGTGTACGCACAAGAAAGATAACTGAAAAAGGCTCTGCTAGATACATGAATGGATGTACAATGGCTCTGATGATAAGTTTGTTTGTATTTATTTGTAATTTAATTGTTTGAAAGTTGAATTGACTCAAAATATATTGCTTACATTATTTTCTGTGCTAACATAGGGTGTTGAGTATACCAATAGTCTTCTCAAAAATCATAAACCACCATTTATCTATCTCCATCTCTTGTGCTGGAGCAACACCCCATTCCTTCGCAAGATGGAGGGGATATTTGAAGTCATGAAGAGATTAAAAAGATTTGAGGTATATATTTTACATCTAATATCATATATATTTCAAGTTGATGCATAACAATTTTTTATCCTTGTCAGGTGATCAAGAGGATAGAGCTTAGGAAGGAGGAATTACACCTCCTATCACTAGGAAGGCCATAGGGACTAGTTCCGATACAGGAGCAGGTCTATATATTATCTATTTTTTTTATTTTTATACTTTAATTTAGTTATATAACTCACATATTATTTTTAATTTTACATGCACATGTTATGCACCGGTACATAGTAAACTCCACCTCGCACACATGTAATGTCATTGCACACAATTGGTATTCTGCTATATACTTTTTATTCTTTGTAATATGCAATTATTTTTACATGACACACACTTATTTATGTTTGATACATAACTGTTATGTGTCGACATGCTTGGCACACTATGTTTAAATGGCACACTTAAAATTCACTATGTAGGAGCATATGTACTTTCTCACTACATATTGCTTATTGCATACAATCTTTATGATGTTTTATGGTATCTTAGGTTCTATCATCTAGCCACACCAAATGAAATTCTATTGATGCTTTATAGACACGCGTATTAGCAGTTGAGAGGTGCTTGATTTTTCATGGTTTCTACTTAGAGGACCCTTAATCCATCAAGAAAATCACAGCAAAGGATGCACGGATATTTGCCTTTGATAAGAAGCTTTTGTGCATTAAGAAGATGCTTCTATATAAGGTTTTAATGTCGACTGATGATATTATAGGCATTGATGCAACTCCTGCTAAGGTGAGTATGATGTTGTAATCATAATATAGAAATTTCGATATGATATTATTCTAACCTAAATAATCTTCATTATTAAGTTAGGGCAGAGTATTCTATTGTAGGTGAAGAGCGCCATCCAGCTAAAATAGACCCTAATATTCTTTATATTACAGAAGCTTTGGAGGTAGTTTTTATTAATTTATAGTCAAAGATATGGTTGTCATATTATATTATGAATGCTTATCATGTGCCAATATGTTTGTTCTTATGAGGTCAGTTTGATGGCTGAAGTTGAGTGCGAGAAAGAATGTGCTGCTGTGAAACATATATTCTCTTTATGCAGGCAAGTGAAAATGAGAGCTCGCAAGAGAAAGCTTATCGAGAAGGAAAGGTTATATCATACTTTTCTAAAACCTATAAAGGTATAAGGAAGAAACAATAAGAGGAGAATATGGGTGAAGGAAGTATGGCCTTAGCCACCATCGAGAGTGATTCATATACTCACTTGTCTTCATTTTTGAAGCCTATCACTACTGCACTTATGGAGCTACAATAGTCAGTTAAGGATCAAGAAGATTCATCCTCCCTAGAGAGGTTTAAAATTTTTATGTATTAATCATTAAATCCCTATGATGTTTTGTAACTTTATATTGCATGTTTGTATGACATATATTAGACATTCAATTTACTTACTCAAAATATTTTTTATACTTCATCACTTTTAGCATATTTGAGATTCTAGTATAGTTATAGATGTTGAAATATCGATGATGCCAAATAGGTCAATACAATTGGCATAGAGGTGCACCCATCGTGAGAAGGAGAAAGGTATACTCCCATCATATTTTGAAGTCGTAATTGATTTCTATATCATTAGAGATCATTTTGAGTAAGTCAGTATGATATATTTTCTACATCTCATTATTTATCATGAGTTTTTTCTTCATACTTGCATATTTATATATGGAGACTATCTGGGAAGATCAAGATACATCTAAACCTTCCTGCATCTGTCATGTATTGGATCAGCTTCTTTACGATGGGTTGTTATAGATTGATGTTTGAAAATGATGCTCATCTATCTCATTTGCTCTTATATTTTTTATCCTAACTAATTATTTTTGATTATGTACAACTCATTAATATATACTTTCATATCATAAAGCTATTTTATACGCAGTATAAGGAGCTTGTGGAGAATGCCACTGTATTTTTGCATTATGAGATACAGATATAAAATTTATTAGAACAAGTATTTGTTCTAGCAATGGATTTTACGACTTACTCATTTCTTCTTTTTTTTGGTATAGAATGTTGTGCTTCAATACCTTTTATGCATCACTAAGATGACCTCTGAGATCACCAATGAAATTCTAGACTCTGTATAGCCAAGTATATAGAAATAGATGGAGGATATCTACTTATCAGATCTCAAGTAGTGTAGGTACTTGTTCATCCTGATGAATATAGAATGATATTGATACCTTTTAGTTTTGAATTTGAAAGAGCAGCGATTTGACTGCTACAACTCATTGTGGAGCTTCAATGATTAGATGATGCACATAAATATGTGAGTAACAGAGTTTGACAAATGTTTGTTGTTTTATGTGTAACAACATCTATAGGTAATATATTGTATTTCATACCATATTGTACAGACAACATCCATGTATTTTTGGCAGTTAGAATGAGTAGGATATCATATTCTTGAAACTTAAGTTTTGAGATATTCACAACTATCTATAGCAGAGCCATGATACCATAGATTGCAGAGTGCATATGATGTTTTTGAAGATACTCAAATGAGATAACTCGAGACTCTTAGGTGATGATTTTAAGGATGCCTCATTTTATAGGAGTTAGGTTGCAGAAAATATTTTGTTCCATTACTACCGTATTACATAAGAAAGATTTTGATATGATATGAAAGGAAGATGCCAAGTATAAAAGATTAGAACAAGATGGTTGCGTAAATAATCTTCGAAGTTTGTGTCTATTGTAAAATTTAATCTTATACTGATCATTTGATAGATACATTTTAATACAATCCAAAATTTTTCTACATTATGGCATGTTGTTCAAATGTGCAACAGATTAATATTATATTGACTGTATATGTTGGGAATGTAATTATGTACGATACAATATTTAATGTGAACTAGGTTAATTTAAGTGTGTATCGATTTAATTGTGTACTATGCTTTATTCATGTGTGTCGATGCCAGTGGTCGTACTTCAAGTTTTATGATACATTACTATATCATATATATTGTCACTTAGTTTATGTACCAAGTTGAATATTAGTTTGAATGCATCAATAAAATCTATGTTTTTGGTTGTACCAAGTTAATTTCTTGATTACGTTTGTTGGCGGCAAGGTATCTGAATTTTTAAATAATAATGTATCTAACTTCCTAAAATTCTAGGTCTCATACTGTTTAATTGTTATTTAAAATTTTTTTGGGAATGTGAGTAGGTAAGTTTCAGCAATACTTCAACTACATGCCATAAATATCCTATGTGGATCATCATATATAGTGACATAAATATAGTACATAGTTTATATAGCTTGAAATACAATTAAAATCTACTTGGTGCTAAGTTAACAAACATGGCATGCTTGCATATCTTATGATATGATACATAGTTAAATTCACAGTGACTCCTTAACTATGTACCATGCTTATATAACTATATATAATGATAAATTAACTATGTATAGTGACTCTTTAACTATGTAATAGATTTATGTAACCATGTACCATGGTAAATTAACTATGTATATTGACTTCTTAACTATCTACTATGTTTATGTACTGTATACATTGATAAATCAACTATATACCATGTTTATCTAAGTATGTACAGCAACAAATTAACTAAGTACTATGACTCCTTAAGTATATGTCATATTTATTTAACTATGTATAGTGGTAATTAACTGTATATAGTGACTACTTAATGGTGTATTATGTTTATTTAATTGTGTTCATATTTATTTAACCATGTACCGTGACTCCTTAACTATGTACCAGATTTATATAACTATATACAATGACAAAATAATTATGTATAATATTTATTTAACTATATACTATATTTGTATAACTATATATAGTAGTAAATTAACTGTATATCATGTTTATTTAACTATATATAGTAATCAATTAACTACATATAGTGACTTCTTAACTATATATTATGTTTATTTAATTATGTACAGTGGCAAATTAACTATGTATAGTAACTTCTTAATTATATATCATGTTCATGTAACAATATAATGAGAAATTAACTGTGTACTATATTTATTTAATTGTATAAAGTAACAAATTAACTATAGTAACTCTTTAATTATGTACCATATTTATTTAATTCTACATAGTAGCAAATTAACTGTGTACAATGACTTCTTAATAGTATAACATATTTATGTTTATGATACACAGCTATGAAGAGTTTTCGATACGAATCATTGATCATAAGGAGCAACTTTTAAGATGACACTCTAGTCCCTATGTGAAGATTTAGTGGAGCAACCATTCAGAAAGGGAAGCAACTTAGAAGCTCAAGGATAAAATATAAGTGATGCACCTATAGCTCTTCGAAGGTTCGGGTATGCAAATTTCAAGGATGAAATTTTTTTTATGAGAAAAAGTATAACAATCAATCAATAAAATAAAAAAGGAAAGAAGAAAATTGAGCGATACGTGCGATTTTCTCATCCACCCCCACACTTCTAGTTGTTTCCTATTGAATGAATCTGGCATGATAATGAAGACAGAGGAAAAAAGAAAAGAAAGAAAGAGAGAAGAAAAAAAGAGAGTGAGAGAATTAAAAATAAAATTAAATAATCTCATCCATTGACTGATCTTTTTCCTCCACCTGATCCATAGATTTCACTTGAGAATCTTATTCTTTTCCGTATATCCTTTGGATAGATCCAAATTGAGAATCCTAGTTAGGCATTATTGAGACCACTTGGATTGATTTTTTCCTTCTCTTTCTTCGATGTGGTATAAACTAAATCAAGTCTATTTGGATCCCTATAACTTTTATTCATAATTAATTTTAAATAGTACATATAGATTAATTTTCTTTTAAAATAATTTGCGATAGGTGCAGCTGATTTGTCTATTTGATCTAATGATATTCGAGTGAATTGAGGTAAGTGACCTTGACATGAATCTTATTGATTTTGAATCACTAATCAATTTTAATAAAGAATAGAAACATAAATTTAAATTATATTTAATATTATTGGCTCTATATTTTCTAAAAATTTATGATCAATCATATTATTGTCAAATGATTCATGTTTTTAATAGCATTGCTTTATGCATACTCATGTGTGAATAATTTTTCAATTGTCAAAAGTATATTTTGCTACAAGAGCCATACATATGATATGATTGTAAATTTAAATTTTATGAAAATAGTTGAATTGCCCCAAATAAATTTTTGTTAGTATATTTGTAAAGATTATTTACAAATTCTATAAATTCATTTAACATTTTATTCATGTATGATTTAAAAAATTATGTTTTAAAAAAATATGATTTAAAGAATTATGATTTAGAAAATAAGATCCCAAGCTCTCAGATAGCTATTACCGATCCTTATTGGGATCAATTGACACCTTAGAGCTAGTATTCAATGAACATGGCCTTAGCTAATAGGTTAAAGTTGGTAACGAAAATGAATAATGAAATCTTATTGACTATGAAAATGGCCTTATCACGGGTTATAGTGACTATAGTACAAAAAATCTGTGAGCAATATTTTTTTTTAAAAAAAATAAGGCTAAATGACAACTACGTGATGGCTATAATTATTTTTATATTATACTTGAGTCTATTTTTATAAACATGTATGATTGATGCATATGTGATTGGATTGTTACTATGTAGTTTGGTATATTATTATGACTATGAAATACTTTATTTTACAATAAAAGTTATCTTCTAAATGCTGCATTAGTTTATTTGAAATTTATATTTGATCTAGTAAGATGGTGCACGGTTACTTATCGAGCTTTATAGCTCATCTTCTTCTTTAGTTTTTTTAGGTGAACAAGGCTGCTGGGAGAGGAAAGAAATATGTTAAAGAACTTCGAGATAATAAGCTACAAAACAAATAACAGGCTAATAAATAGTTTATGATTGTTATAAATGAAAAATATCTTCGATTCAAAATGAAAATATTGGCACTCCTGGGTCCCGACCGACTCAAGGTGGGCTGTCGACCCATGCACCGACTTCTGACTTTATTGTCAATGTGCTCACATATATCAGCCATCGATCCATGCTTCAATTGTTGATCCCTACATCGATGGCTGGCCCCTATCTCTGTGCCTATGAAGTTTCTGATCTACACATCAGCCGTCGCTTCTCATCATAACAACCTCTAAGCATCGGACACCGATCTAGCTCTCAGACACCGACCCCCATGTCAGCTCCGACCTATGCATCCGCTTTCGATCCCTATCTCCAATTGCATGCATGGCACGACGTCGATCCACATCCGCTCTGACTCCTACATTAATCTCTATATTCAGAAAGGTTAATAGAAAATTCTCGTGCAATCCCTTCAAACACATAATCGTTAGGAGCAGCTGGTTACTGACCGGATAAACAACTATAACCACCCAATCCAAAGAAATCAGACTAAAAATCTCGCCTCGATCTATAAATAAAAGTAATTAAGAGATCTTGAAGGTACATAATTCTCTTGCACGCACCTTCTCTTCTATTCTATCGATTCATGACTTGAGCATCGGAGAATCTCTATCAAAGCCAATTTCGACTAAAATTTAATTTGTAGATCCGGTCACTGTCATTTTACCCGACACTATCTCACTTCGGCCAAATCCAACCCAACCCGAGGATCTATAGCAACAGTAATTATAAAATAATGAGCTTGTAGCTTTGAAGGTCTACATTAAATGCTCTATATCCGCACCTATTTTCTTAATAAATAAAAATAATTTTGCATCACATTTACTATTGTATAATCTATCATATAGATTATCGTTTGGGCTTTGGGTCATTTGTGGATGACACCCATGATAGCACAGCCATATCATGTTTCTGATTTGGGATGTTATAAGTATAAATAGAAACAATGGAGTAATGAAATATTAGGATTTTTGTTCATGATATCTCCATATAAAAAAAGCATACATATAGAGTTTAACATATTTATACCATCCCATGATGGTGATGCTGGAGTTGATTTAATCCTTTTGGGGAGAATGAGGCCACAAACACACATGACCCCCCAAGAGACACTGTCAGTGGCCACTTCAATCATGTACTCTATCCTTGGAGGCTTTGCTTAGCTTTGGAACTAGCGTCCAAAGGGAGAAGAGACACTCCAATAAAATGACCTTACTCTATTACTTTATGATAAGCCTTTTCTTTCTCTCTCTTTTTCCTAGAGAAGAAGCTCCCTTCTAGCCTCTCTGTCTAGCTATTTTCCAAACCTAGGCTCCTCAGCTTCCAACCCTAGGCTCCTCCTCAATATTTATATAGAAAATTAAGAGGGCATTAGGATTTCTTGGACACCTCCAACTAGGCTGCCCAAAATCCCCAATTGCACTTGGATATCCATTACCTGGCATCTCCTTCTACCTGATATCATATTCCCAAGGAGTACGCTATCAAGTGCTGTCTGGGAGAAATAAAAGGGGCACTCCCCATGGACGGCCACCCACTATTTTGGACCTATTCCAGTCTTTCTTGACTTGAACTAGTCTAAACCCATGTTTAGACTTTTCTCTAGGATAATTAGAGGCTTAATTGATTCTCTAATAAATGTGGCCTTACTTGATCCCATGAGGATTATTTGATGGGTGAATAATTAATAATGTTATTCCAAGTAATTTGGAGATGGATGGTGCATGCTGGATATGTTAGTAGCGTAAGTTAACTTAATTTCCTGCTCACCAATAACATGCCCTACAGGTTCTCTATTGTCGTATTTTAGGAATGTGGTCTATTATAGGAATATGGAGCGACATTGGCACTACCAAATCTATGATAAGTGAGGATGAAACTAGTTCATTTCTTTGTTCATATACTTCTTTTTTGTATTGGAATTCAGTCTTCCATTATTCTAATATCCTTATGTGACCATCAAGAACTAATATACTATCAAATCTTGAGTCATATGATGTTATGACCCATTAGAGTCCTAGATCATGTTAGACATCTTTGAATAAAACTACTTATGTGGAACCTTAAATTTAAATTAGCTGATTATAAATTATAATAATTTGTCCAAATAATTATTTCCAAAACTCAAGTAATTGTGTGGGCCTTAGGTCATATATATCTAACCATGTCATTTTCTGATAAGGACGCTACGTCATGTGATGGATTCCATGTTGTATAGATAGACTGCACTTATATCCATATTCAGTAAACCACCATGCTCTCTATTAAGATTAGATGCTTAGATAAATGGGCCCAAGAGTATACAAGCACCACAAACAAGTCCTCCGTGGGACTTGTTCCTAACACCCCATTCCCCTCATGTAGGTCCCGAGGGATGAAATCCAAAATGAGGGGCTATATACATGGAGATTTCGATAAGCAAAAAGATTGGTGAGCTCTGATGATATTATGCTCGGATTTTATCTAAAAATCTAAGTGTTTAGGTGCATTGGTCCTAAAGTATATAAGCACCGTAAGAATTCTTAACCTATCTGATGTGTAATTATTATTCCTCAACAATCTATAATTTTTTGAGAGGTAAGCAAGAGGTACATGCTCATATGAATGCTAAGTACATACATTTATCATACATTGTACAAAACCTCTTGTTGTGTGTATCTTGCGAGTGAAATATGACCTCCAAGCCATACAACTCCCTATTTTTGTTGTCCCAAAAAAATATAAGAGCTTAAGTATTCTTGTACAAGTGCATCCAATAAGTATTCCCGTAAAAAATGTATTACATGAAAGAATAAATTCTAAATCCAAAAAAAAAATCTAATTAAAGGAGAACAAATAAATGATTAATAAAATATAAAAGCCATGAATCTATTTGGTTGAAAAAAAGGTAGTGAAAAATTGATTGACACTAATCTTATTATTTTTTTAAATTTAACAGAATGCTAAAATAGATAGAGTCTAATATTTGTATATCTAGACTAACAGCTCCTAGCTTAAACGGTTGGTGCCTTCCTTTTGAGGTGAGAGGCCTTGGATTCGAGAACCCTATCTTTAAGAAAAATGTATGTCTAGGTATTATAAATATGTGATCCCATCCAATGTGGCTAGATATTTTAGGTTTCCCCTTTCAAGACCCAAATCCAACTAAATTTTATATTGTTAGTGTTTGGATTAGATCTTTGTCTTGAACCCCTCAACATGTCTCTGTCTGGATAGAATTGTTCCCATGACCACCCAATCGATAGCATGAGTTGAAGGGAGTAAAGATTAAGAAAATAAATATCTAAATTGAAGTCAAATCTTAACAGAAAAAAGAGATAAACTAAATATCTAACAAATTGAAATGGAGTGTGCTAGGTCTCTTCCCCAATTAGTATAGAGTGATTAGATTCCAAAATAGGAGAAAACCTCTACAGAAATATTCCAGCAGCCCTTCTAATCCTGTCATCTCTCATTTGTCTCCCTTTCCTTTGATATCCTCTCTGCTATTTAATTCTAAAATGGTTGGGAAACTTAATTATATGGGACTTGCAATTAAAGAAAATCAAAAGGCATCGGATTACTGGAGCCATACGTTGGCAAGGCATTAGACCACGATGCTGCCTAAGCCCGGCTCGAAAAAAATTTTTAGACTTCAGATGGGATCTAGATCTAAAAATTTTGAAAATCCAAATCCAAAACTGAGCTTAAGCCCAACTCAAACCCAATTGGCTGGCTTGAATTTGTTGAGAAAATTGCGGTGCATTGAATTATAAACGGCTTTCTCATTGATAATTCAAAATTTTAATTATTTTAAGATATCTCAGATCGTATCCAATATTATGCCTCCAGAAGATTCTAGAGAGGTTTGAAAACACCAATATCCATCAGTTATAAGTCCAAAATTTAAGGAATGACTAAGAGTTTGAACTTGTTGGCCTGAATTCTAGTTTTGTTCGGACCTTGTCCAAATTCAAACTGAGGCCTAACTAATGATATATCCAGAGTCCAGCTTAAAAATAAATAGACTCCATATTCAAGTCCAAACCTGATCTAAAGTTTTTCGGCTTTGTCTATAGCCCCGATCCAAGCCCATTTCCAGCCCTACAAGGCATGATGCACTTTGAATTGGCTTCACCAAAATATGATAAGTTGCGGAGTTAATTCAATGTTGTTAAATAATGACCAATGACATAAAAGCTGCAAGCATTGCTCATTGAGGTGGCCAATGGCAGAATACATAGCTGTAAAACCTCATTGCAGATCGTTAATGCTATACATGTTTGATCAGATGCGTATTAATATTGGGCCTAGAAGATATGGGTTATTGGGTTTGTTTTTTCTTTTTAGTTTTTTTGATGAAAAGAACTAGCAATATGCACTATCCAAATCAAGAACATAGTCAACTAAACCCAGATTAAGGTTTACTCATTTAATGCTTGAACCTTGTGTTAGTCATCCGATCTCCCGATTATTAAATAAAACTATACATTTCTAGTATATGGGTGAAGACACAAAAATAATCATTGAAATAAAGTTTGATAAGGAAATTATATTAGTCAAAAGAAAGTATACGATAGATAGTTTACCTAACCGACCGAATATACTTTTAATTTTATGTCATCTATGTGTTCTTTTTAAATAATTTTTTATTGAAAAATCAAACAGCAGTTTTTGTAAAATTATCAGCAAATTAGCTGAATTCAAGCAACCCTTTTTTTATAGAAACTAACCATTTTGATGATCATGGGTGCCAACTAGTATTATCAGTAAAATCATTGGATTATGACATGCAATGAAGTGGGTTCAAATGCCACCCATAGCCAGTGGCTGGTGAAGAATAACCTTCTCTCTTTTCTTTGTAACACACGAGAAAATCTTAATTTCTGAAGCTTAATTCAGTCATTTTGGTATGGTATATTATAGTAAATATTAATTAGAATTCATTCTTTGAGTTGGCTCTAGGATTTGTCTGAGTCAAGCCATACCCAGCTTTAATCAAATTCTTCACAGATTATGGAGATTGGCAAGGGCTAAAACTGATCTTCTCATGAACCCAAATGAAGCTTGCCTGGATCAATGGTGCTCTCTCTAGTTTTGTCCATTTCCAGCTCGAAATGCCTCCTATAAAATGTGCCATTCCTTCCACATATATCAAAGACTAGTTGTAAAGCACCAGCCCCGAGCTTCTCCGTATGGTTAACGAAGAAGGTTGTAGTTTATATCCATTGCTTCTTGCCGTACATTATCATGTCTCCGACCCAAGATTGTGAGCCGAAGGTCATAATAACCGCTGTATATTCATAGAAAACTCTCCCCATAAGTATGCAAGGCTTCTTATCATGCTATCATAAAACAATAGCGGAATAATTTATCAATAATTTAAATCCAAAATTATAACAATCCAAATTTCTTCTTTAATATCTTAACAAATTTCACAATGTTCAATAAGCCTTACATTAAATTCAATAAGACTTTCAGTCTAAATAAAAATATGGAAGTTCTGCTTCTAATCACTCTTCCGTTCCTATTTTATATCATCTTAATTCCTCAACATATGTAAAAATAGTAAAATAAGAGATAATGAGCTAGACAGCCCAGTAAGCAATGATCACTTTCAATAGATTTCATCAGATATTAAATAAATAATTATTTATAAAAATAATGTATATAAAATTCATCAATTCGAAATCAACTTCAATTATGCAATATAATTCATGTTAAATTCATTTTTTTTTCAAAAATTTAAGTTTCTTTCGAAATTTCAATTTCTTTCATTCTTATATTCTTTTCATCAACCATGAGCTATGACTATATTTTTTCTGTGGCAGAATCATACTATCGCGTATCTTTTTGCAGTGAGTTGTGAATCATTTGGCAGCAAAGTCCTTCGAAACCGCTGGTCTCGCTGGCAGTTTGTCGTTGGTCTCACTGGCGACATATCGCTGGTTTCGCTGGCGACATAAACTCTCAGGACAAATCCATTGCCAACGTATATGCCTCCATTGACGAGATTTTTTACATAGTCAGATTATCAATTCATATTGTTCTTATATCAAAATTCTTCATAAATCATATTCATATTCTGATTTTGATAAGAAATATATAATCATATAGTATCAAAATCAATCAATATAATGCATCATAAAATTAATATGTTCAATCATGCTGCATTATAATATTTCAAATAAGATATTCTCACAATAAAATACTATTCATCCAATTCATGCATCGTTTTATAAATTATGTCAGCAAAATATATTATAATTTATCGATAAATCTAGAAAAGTAAATATTACTTACCTCAAATGCATTCCAATAATCCACATATATAAATTTTTTTCAAAAATTTTGTTCGTAGATCATATCGCGATATCCCATGATTAAACATCTACAATTCTATATAGGATCAATTTCAATAATTAGAAAGGACCGAAACAATTAAGAAAATAGAATTGATGGACACCCGTATCCTATTATTCAGATTGGTCTAATCATCTAATTTCATCTGGTCAAAATCTAATTAAGACATAAATGATCCAAAGTTTGACTATCAGATCAAATCGGATTCGAAGTGATAAGATCGAGGTTCCTTCATTGGGTTCATGAATCAAATGGAGAGAGAAAATCAGAGAAGAAAGAATTCATAAGATACAATTCAAATTAATCAGGTGCCATAGTCCAACATCTCGATTGATGTGATCAAAATGATCTAATCCAAGTCATGGTTAAATCATGATCATGGATAATCAAATTAAAAATATCGGGTTTGATCAAGGTGAGTGCCAGTATGCTGTCCGACAATCATGGATCAGGATTCTTCATCAGATCAGAAATATTAAAAAAATTTTTCATTGATAAATCTTTTTAGAGAGAGAAATCGATCAAGAGAGAGAAATAATTTTAGATTCATTTTGGACTCTTCAGACGATATGATTCAATAAATCCGATCGATCAGATCAAATCATGTTGAAATTATCATGTGGATAATTTAATAAAATCATAAAAAATAGCATCTTAAAAAATATTAAGTCTGATTAAGATGGATGTCGGTATACCGTCCGACGATCACAAATCAAAATTTATTATTAAGATCAATTTTAATTCATCATTATTCTTCTCAAAATTCT
>KE505251.1:349991-372428 GCA_000441515.1 Elaeis oleifera
TATATATATATATATATATATATATGAATGATATGCTTTTTGATGTAGGTCAAATTTATTGGTGCTGAATCTAAAACAAGCAATTAGCAACAATGGTGCAAGGGAACATTTTGGAAAGAGAAAAAATTTATTAAAAAAGGGAGCGAAATAATGAGCTCAGCTCAAAAGACGTCTCCCACAAAAATTTTTTCCTAGCATAATTCACGTCACTTTCTCCACAATTCTTAATAAAATACCGCACTCTGTCCTATTAATTAAAAGACGAAAAAATTCCTATGGAGCTTAACGGTTAGCTTAATTAAAATGGACTGGAATTGAAAGATAAAAACATATTTTATTGATGAGTTAAAAGTCTGTGACGACTCAAATACTAAGTTGAGCCGATAAGTTGTTCAACAACGAATGGTTATACTTCTTCTGCAATAGAAAAAAAAGATTCTTGATAGGATTGGAACTTAGCCTAGATATATGCAAACATACGGATTTGTACCAAAATCACCCATCTCTTCTTGGATGATTTGTTTTATAAAAGAATGTTTAATTTCATATTGCTCCTCTTATTTTGGTGGATTCAAGGAGTAAATTAATTTCTTTGGTATATTAGATACATTATACAATTTGTATTTAGATACATCAATCCATGAGAGTCAGAACACAAAATAAGGAGTAAATAATTTTTTTTATAAATATGGAGTAAATTAGTTAAAACCAAAATCACCATTAAAAGGACAATATTTTCAATTGACATCATCCAATTCCAGTCAAAACCCTGCAGCTCAAGCTCTGTTTAACAAAACTAATCAATTCTTTACCAAAAAAAAAAAACACTAATCAAAGTAAACCAACTTGATCATTGAACATAGTGCTGTTTTTTTTTGGGTAAAAGTAAGCTTAGAGCTGCGAGAGCCACACGAAGAGAGATGCTTCCAATTGTCAAAACCCAAGAAACTCTCAGCCAAAAGTAAGGCCAGGTACAATGGACTGCATGCAACCCAAGAAATTCTCAGCCATTGGAACAAATCCCTACAAATAGTCCATATTAAAGTGCTACGCATTACTCCCAACTCATTTAATTGTGATATAAATCGAGTTTAGAAGGAGGGCATCCTGACAAGTCACCGTGGTTATGGGACCCCAAAATCCTCTGATGGTTGAACTGCACCTGGCCATGATCCGTAAGTACTCTGTACCTGTCCGTATGTCATTAATTCGGTAGGATTACAATGTTGACCAGATGGATGGCCTTGATTCCTAGTGATGATCACATCCAAATAAACAATATTGCACAGAGATTAAAGAGAGGATAAATTATACTTACACCAAATGCACCATGCCATGCCGCAAGAACAATCTGAGACAAGATGAAGCAGCTGATAATCCGAGACAAGCTGCACCATGAATGAAGCCCATAGAAGGGTAACAATCCAAAACAAGCTGCATTACTAATGTTGAGAAATCTAATTGACGTAGCATGTTGCTAATATGGTGCACCTAGCGTTGAGTATAATTTCTCTATAGAGAGGAAGAAATTAAACAACTCTTAACAAAAAAAAAAAAAGGAAAACAAGGAAGCTTGAGAGGTCTGCTGGGCTTCTCCCATGTTACCTTCATCATTATGGGACTCTTCCTTTATAATAGCAATGCCGGGGTGCCGATAATATGGTAATAGAGGGCGAGGGAGAAGACGATCGAGGGGTTCAGCTTCATGAGAAAAGGTGAGGTGTTGGATGATGCTGCCGCTGGCGCCGAGGATCGCGAGTTGGACTCGATGGAGAAAGATCGCCCAAGGAGGTAGGAGGAAGCGACTCTCATCTTCTAAGGGTGGCTTCGACCGATCGCAGAGGAAACCCACGTCTCCTCCATGAACTGGCATGGAATGGTGGGTCCAAACGATGCACAGCTGGTGGCTGCCCACCAATTAATGTTGTAACATGGAAAGCAATGGAGAGGAGAACAGAGAATCCGGACTCCCCGTGGACTCCTTTCCGCACGCTCTTGTCTGCAGTGCACGTGCAAGCCACCAACCACGAGGAGATGCATCCCCCAGCGGTATTCAAACGACAACAATGCAAGTACATATCTATTCAACGAAAAATATTCGTTGCAACGATGGTACCATACTAAATTTGTAACAATCAATAACAGCCTTCATATTTCATCAATTATTATATATTTAATCAATTTTTATGAATTATACCTAACATCATCTCTATATATTTCACTCATTTCCGACTGATGATTGATTTATTATAACGATGACGTGATATCACCATTCCGGCAAATATTTAGTATCAAACAATGGGAGCCAGGCAACATACGGAACTTTCAATACAATAGGGCTTTCCAAATCTAACAAAAAAAAAATAGAGAAAAACAATTATAGGGGACAATTCAAAATGGTTGGGATCCATATCATGAACAATACCTAACATGATATGCATCAACTTCCTTAAAAACGGGTTTTATATCAACCACTACCATCCAATGACATTTGCAAGACTTGTGCTCTCAAGCTTCTAAAGTTGATGGAAACAGGATACTGGTTGGAGAAGGAAAGAATCAAGAAGTCAAAAGGTGTCTACAGTTATAGAAATAGACCAACTACTTTGCGTTTCCCATCCCAAACCACTGCTGGCGACCTTTCCCACTTACCTTCCCACCGCAACTCTCCATCTCTTCCTTCCATTTTTCCTAATATATGTACCATCTTAGCTTTCAACATCCCACGAGCTCACTCGCCCACCCACCAACCTCTTCTCTCCATTCTTTTTTCTATTATCCTTATCCTTACCACTCCTATCTCTCATCATTTCCCCTCTATCTCTTTGCTCCAAACAAATAAATTAGGCACCATCTTCTCTTCCTCTTCCTTTTATTCCTCAAAGCCAGATCCCATGGCTCTAGAGTCATGGCTCACCAAAGTGAGGTCAGCCATCTCGACCAGCCTCGACTCGGTCCGGTCGACGATGAACGCCACCGACGCCATCGCCATCATCAGCCGCAAGAAGGCCCATGTTGGCATCCTTGCCTTCGAGATCGCCAGCCTCATGTCCAAGTTCCTCCATCTATGGCGCTCCCTCTCCGATGTGCAGATCGCCCGCCTCCGCCACGAGACCATCGCCTCGCAAGGAATTCGCAAGATCGTCTCCGACGATGACTCCTTCCTCCTCAGCCTCGCTTGCGCCGAGCTCGTCGATACCCTCCGCCTCATCGCCGTGTCAGCCTCCACCACCTTAAGCAACCGCTGCACCGATCCGTGCCTACGTGAATTCTACCGGATATTCAAGGAATTCTCCGACTCCGGCCACGACCCTCACCGGTGGGTTATGAGCTGGAAGGAGATGGAGAGCAAAGCCAAGAAGATGGATCGCTACGTAGCATCCACCGCCGCTTTGTATAAAGAGATGGAGGAGCTCTCGGAGGCAGAGCACGGGCTACGGAAGCTCCTGCAGTGCGGCGGCGGGTGCAACAAGAACCGCCGGCGAGCAAAATCTCGGCCATCGCCGAACTCCAGCAAAAGATCTTCTGGCAGCGGCAGGAGGTCAAGTATTTGAAGCAGACCTCCCTGTGGAGCTGCACCTTCGACACCGTGCTCTCGCTGCTCGCCCGCTCGTCATTCACCGTTCTCGCAAGAATCAAACAGGTATTCGGCATTGGATTCGAGTCACATCGCCTCCCGTGCAGCCTCTCGGCTACCGTCTACCCATCTTCCGACGCGCCATCACCACCGCCGCCTGCATCGCCGTCCAAGAAGCAGCAGCAATGCGGCATCTTAGAGTCGAATTCGGCGATGTTGGTGCCGCCACCGACGACTTTGGGAGCCGCGGCGCTTGCATTGCATTACGCGAATATTATAATAGCGATCGAGAAGATGATCCGGTCGCCGCGGGCGGTCAGGCCGGATGCAAGGGATGATTTGTACAACATGCTGCCGGCGAGCGTGAGGGAATTCTGCGGCGGCGGCTGAAGGGGTGGGTGGGTGGGGTCGGCCACCGACACGGCGCTGGCGGCGGAGTGGCGGGAGGCGCTGGCGAGGATCGGTGAGTGGCTGGGCCGGTGGCGCACGACACCGTACGGTGGCAGGGGAGCGGAGCTTCGAGGGAGGCGGAGCGCTGCTGCGGTGGCGCCCGGAACGGCGTGCTCCTCCTCCAGACGCTCTTCTTCGCCAACCGGGAGAAGGTGGAGGCCGCCATCGCCGAGCTGCTCGTCGGCCTCAACTATGTTTGGAGGTTTGAGAGGGAGATGGCCGCTCGGGCCGCGCTGAAGCACATGGATTCCAACGAAACAAGTGCGTGGAATTCTAAGGCACCTGGCCTTCCTTTTTTTTCCCCTACGATTTTCTCTTTTAATCTAATCCCTTCCATTCCTTCTTCTCGATGCTATTCAAAATCCAAGGCTGTGTGATCTTGATCGACTGGTTTTATCATGCATAAAACCACATTAAAAATCCCTCCTACTGTACGTGGTGCATGTAATCAACTGACAAACACGTAACCCTTTTTTTTTGGTCCAAGTTATTGTTTGGATTTTGAAGATGTTCTTTGTTTGAGATGTATGATGAACTCTGAGCCTAGTGTAAATAAAAAAGAGATGAAATCATGTTTCTATATATGTTTATCAAGAACAACCCAGGTGGTGGATCTAGTATTTGGTTATGTCTGTGTGCTTCTTTGGTTTGGATCCTAGCTAGTAAATTTTAATTCCTTCTCCTCTATAAGAATTCTGCTCCGGGTGCAACAAACTGTGGCCATTTGACCTCTGCAATGGGAAAGGAGAGGACGGGATCTAATCCATCTCCTTCCACCAAAGAAAGGGACAAAAAAGTAGGTTATGATTCTTCTTCTACACTTGCTCTCTTTTGGGCAAAAGCAGGAGCGATGGAGTGAGTAGTGACGTGATCCGGACGCATTTGAATGGCCCCACAAACAGAGCAACCCCGGCGCTACGGTCCCCATGCCGGATCTGGCTTCGCGTGTATGAGCTGATCACGACCGTTCATTAAATGAACTCTTTCTTGTGTTCTGGCCCTTCGAAGGATCCATATTTCTTGAGCGGTTCGGGTTGACCGATTGATCTTTTTCACAACATCCACCGTTAGGTTGAATATTGTACAATTTTTAAACATGATATAATCTATACCATGAACTGAAGGAAGAGATTGAAATGCTTTGAAAGCTATGTAACGTTTGATGTATCAGTTGGTGTCCTGAAAGAAGGTTATCATACGACACGAAGCCTTCCTTGAGCTGAACTCGTGAGCATTGTATTTTCTTTTTATTTCTTTTGCCTGATGGGTTTGTTAGTGGTTCGTTTATATGGTAGTGGGAGGGGTGTGGTGGATAAGGAGAGGCGTGTTCTGGTGATGGATTTGGACACATGGGGTTCGGTGGCATCAATCATGGCGAACCCATCACATGCGCCATGCCATTTGTTTAAGCTGTCTCTCACCTATGTAAACGGAGCAGCTGATTGGATAGTTGCAGGTTGCCGGAGAGAGGGGAGAGGGGGAGGGGGGATGGGGATGGGAGTGACATTCCCTGATTGATATTTAGTATTGCTTCTGTTTTTGGTCAAATAGATAGAAATTTCATTATTTTCAAAGAAAAGTTAGATCTCCGTTGAGTTATAGAAAATTAGAGATAAATTTCAGTAATATTTTCAACTTAAAATAACTATCCACTTGAGTTTTAAGTAAAAATAGCTATCTATTTGAAACATAAGTTAAAAGCAACTATCCATTTTGATTGAAATGATCTTTATACTCTAATACGTTTTAAAATATTACAGTATTATATCATCATAGTATAGTATTCTTTTATAATAAGATAGTATTATATTATATTAGTGTGGTATTACTTTATAATAATGCAGTGTTACTTTATTGTATTATGTTAGTACAATATTTCTTTACAATAAGGTAGTATTATATTATATTAGAGTAGTATTCTTTTATAATAACGCAGTATTATTTTATTGTATTATACTAGTGCAGTATTTCTTTACAATAAAGTAGTATTACATTATCATAGTGTAGTATTCTTTAATTATAGTATTACTTTACAACAATACAGTGTTGCTTTATAATAGTGCAATATAATTTTATAATAGTACAGTATTATTTTATAACAGTGTAGTATTACTTTATAACTGCAAAGATAATTAGATCATTTTGTCTCCATTTGGATAGTTACTTTTAAGTTATGTTTCAAATGGGTAGCTGTTTTTACTTGAAACTCAAGTGGATAGCTACTTTTAAGTTTAAACTTAATTGGATAGTTTTCTTAGTTTATTTGAGTTTTGAGTTGTTCTTTTAAAATAATTATATTTATCTACCATAAAATACCTTTTATCTATATACCTTTTATTGTTGTAAATTTTTGACTCGAAGATCGGTGCGACTGGAGTGGCAGACGACAACGAGCGGATATGCAAAGAAGTTCCTGATCGAAATTAGTCCTAGTGGGGATTCTCTTACGTTCAAGTTAGAAACTTGAAACAGATGGAAAGAATGAGCGAGCAAGAGATTGCATACCTGGAATCCCCTATAAACCTTTATTATAGACAAAGGTGAGAACCGTGAGAGGGAAGAAGTGCGGAAGGTCGTCTCAACCATTTTGGATGCGTCGCCTGTGATATTTCTGGCTTGATCTCTCGAGATCTGGTGGTTGTCCATTGTCTTATCTGCTTAGTTGCCAACTATTTCTAGTGGTCCCGGGATTTGAAAACCTACACATGAGCCCATAGTCAGACTTTCCCATTATACTAGATAAGGTTGGCTAGAGTACACTTGAGTCGTTTTGTGGCCGAGGCTATTCTTATCGTCGTTTCGTGTAGAGGCAAGTAAATCAGGTTTTATCAAGGTAGAGTTTCTCATCCATATCATATGCCCCTACTCCTGAGTCCAAGCTAGGATTGAATCGGATGAAGGGAGTATGTCAAGTCAATTCTGCCAAGGACACATGTCATGTGTTGGGTCCCTTAGTTAAAATGACACATCCGTGTTATTTGGACAAGACAAAGCATCGCATCAGGAAACCATCACAATTAACCAGGAGTCATTAGGTGGCCGCCATTAAGCGATGTGTTAGATTCAAAATGTCATGCATGCTGTTTAAGATGTGCTCATAAATAAATCGTCAGCTCGATCAATGAGGCAATGCCAAGTGGCAATCATTCATCAGTCTTGGACGAATCGATGCCTGATCCATGTCGTTCGAAGCGCCTACAAGTAGAGGCTCGCTCCTCTTATTTTACCTTTTGTTCTCATCTTCCCTTTTGAGCTCTGTGTCGGCAGTGATTCCTAAACTTTCTTAGTGATCCCAAGCCATTCTTTCCAGCAGCCTCTATTATGTGTCCAACCACAGGATGGTGGCCTGAGCATTTCTTCTTTTTTTCTTTATCCTAATTCTTTCTATCAGTTTTGTTTGTTCCTTCTTTTTTCTGCTCACCTTCCTGTCCTCCTCCATTTGAGTTTGTCATTAGATGGGTGAACCAAGAACTCAGCAGGGGATTGGTCCTTTGGTTCTTCTTCTTCCTTAAGATACGGCCTTGAGAAGTCGGGCACCAAGCACAAGGCTAATGAGTCCTTTGTGTTCGGACATTTCGATCGATACTAGATCCGAATGACTTAGAGTCTGATCCGGATCCAGTTTGAGATTCCTTCCAAGTTCGAGTTGGAACTTTCAGGGGCGAATGGCTGGATCTGCAACCCTCCCTTAGATTGGCTCGTGCTGTATGAGGAGTCATTTTGGATCGGGCTTAGACTCTCCCTTCATCTTTTATTGTCTAGCTCTTCAAATTTCTTAGCATGTCTTTGAGTTTGGTTGTACCAAACTCATGGCGCTTTGTTTGCAGTTTCATCGCTGCTTGCTTCCAAGTCGAAGTTAGGCCGACATCCCCTTTTTACATCTTTTTTCACCATCAAGAGGCATCCCTATATTGGTGACTGGAGGTACATCTCTTCTCAGAAGGAGGTTACTCCTCTGATTAAGAGTGCTCCTTTCTTGGAGAAGGTGATGATTTATTCAGATCTTTGCCTTTTGGCCGACTCTTCAGGCTCTGATCTACCACCATACCCCCCAACAATGGTGTTAATTACCCTAACTGCTGGTCGATTTTTTACGGGCTCCTCTTGCTGAGGTGGTTTTGGCAATTGAGGTGGCTTTGGTGGATCCCCACGCTGCTCCTTCTTGCACCGAATAAAATGATCCAGTCGGCCATGTTGAATGAACTCCTCGATCTCATCTTGGACTTGGATGCACTCTTTGGTGTTGTAGTCGTGATCGTGATGGTACAAACAGTACTTATTTGGATCATGCTGATCTAGCCAGGACTGCATCCTCCTTGCCTCAAGAAGCTGCTCCCTGATCTCCATTAGCACCTAAGCCCTTGATACTTTCAGAGGAGTGTAGTTCGTGAATTTCTTAGTGGCGGCAGGCGCCTCCTTAGCAGTGACATGCGCCATTGTCTTTTGGGACTTATGGGTCATTGGCTTTGAGGTGGAGTTCTGGATCGTCAGCATCTAGGCAGAGTCCTAGACCATTGTTGACCTCTTTGAGGATCCTCTTGGCTTGGTGAGAGCTTTTGGTCTTCTCCTTTCTTCTCTTCAATCATAGCATCAGCCAAGGTTCCATGCATCTCGAATGCCTTCTCGACTCAGACATATTTTTTTACCCAAGCCAGTATTTTCATGAAGTCCTTTAGATATATCTTCTCTAGTGAGAAGAGCAGAGAGTTCTTCTAAAATATGTCCTTTAGGGTGGTCATTGCGATCGATTGGTCTAGCTTCCTTGGTGGCCATATTGAAGCGGCTCATATAAGCTTAGAGGGACTCTCCTTCCCTCTGCTTGATGTTAACTAGAGAGTCAAATCTCCAGTGCTATCTCTCACTACTGATGAAACCCATGAACGATTGACTCAGTTGGTCGAACAAATGGATAAAGCCTGGCTTCAAGCCTAAATACCAAGCTCGAGCTACTTTTTAGTGTAGAAGGAAAGGCTTGGTACAAAATCTCATTGTTTGCTTCGTGAAGGAGCATAAGAGCCTTGAAGCTCTTTAAATGATCCACTGGATCAGTTGACTCGTCATAGACTTCTAGCTATGGCATTTTGAAGTGGATGGACAGCGACTCTTGCATGATCTTGCTATTGAAGGATGGGTTGGTGCGAAAATCAAATCCATCATTTCGATCTGAGGCCTGATGTCATAATGCCTCGACTCACTGGTTCATCTCTGGAGTTTGCGGTTGATGTTGACGTCGGTGTCATAGGCTATATAGGCCTTTAAGTAGCATGATAGAATTTGACCCGGAGTAGACCCTTTTTCAAAATGGGGGGTAGGAGATCACCTCCTCTATTTGGGATTCTTGGGCCAACTGGGCTGTGTCTGCCTTTCTTGCTCTAGACTGTGTAGGGGAGGTTGAGGCAGTTCCGACTGGGATCTCTTTTGTATGGGGCCTGATTATTGCATGATACAGACCACTGTGGTCAACATCTGTACCTACTCAACAAGTGTGTTGAATTGGTTCAGGCTCACCCCTCAGTTGGTTGGGATGACTGTGGTGGGGCCTCCGATTGTTGCATCGGAGCATGGTTTTCAACTGATTGAGTTGCCATGGCATTAAAATATCGTGAAGAGGATTTATGTGGTGGCATTGTTGCTAGTCTCATGCTCTTTGCTGAAAGTGGGCTTGAGTCTTTTCTTTAGCACCAATCTGTTACTACGAAATTCTAACTCGGAGGTCGGTGCGACTGGAGCGGTAAGAGGATGATAGTCGGACCTATAAAAAAAGTTCTTGATTGAAGTTAGCTCTGGTGGAGACTCTTTGACGCTCAAGTTAAAAACTCGGAATAGATGAGAAGAAATGAGTGAGCGAGAGATTGCATATGTGGGGATTTCCTATAAATCTCTATTTATAAATAGAGGTGAGAGCCACGAGAGGGTGGAGGTGCTAGAGGTCGTCTCGACCATTTCGGATGCATCACACGCCATATTTCTAATATGATCTCTGGGGATCTGATGGTTGTCCATTGCTTTATCGCTCCATCACTAGCTATTTTCGATGGTCGCGGGATTTGAAACATGTGGGGGAGCCTAAGATAGACTTTCCCATTATATTGGATAAGGTCGGTTAGGTCGTTCGTGATCGAGGTTGTTCTCATCTTCGGTTCGTGCAGAGGCAAGTACATCATATTCGACCGAGAAAGAGTTTCTTATCCGTATGATCTTTGTAATTTTGTGATTTTTATGATGATCCTGTAAATTAATTGCCACTCAGTGCAGCTATGCTCTAGTCATCGATCTGTTGTTTATAGTCAAAAGGGATAAAATATATGTTTAATAACGAAACAACCACCTACCTTTCTAATTTATTAGACTTTATAAATTTCATAGCCACATCGTGCAAATAAGTAGTAATTTTATAAGGAGGGTTGTTTCTAACTAATCCAAATTGTAGTTAATTGAATGTCAATGAATAGGCATTGATGGTAGGAGATATGTAGTGGAAAAAGGTTGCAAAGCCATGTTGCAAATTATTGGTTTTGCAAGCATAAGAGTATACACATACTAAAGGGCCATTTTTTTTAAAATTAATAGTACAATACAAGGCCAAGTATCGAAAATTCTAGTAAATAAATAAGAACTCAAATCAATGTTCCCTTTCTCGATGGATCATGTGGCTCGAAGCTCTTCCATGGAAAGCCGGCCAGAAGGTCAATTGATTGCCCTTCATGTGCATATGTGAATATCAAATTCATATCAAGAGTTCGAGATTGGATTGCATTTGCATGGCAAGAACTTTGTTAATCGCCTCTACCACCACTCTATGGTCTCCTTCAACCCAAATCTTTGAAGCATCAAGATTGATCCTTGCAGAGGGACTCCATCACAAGCACAAGCCAGCTTCGCATTGACCATACTAGTAGTGTGAAGGCATCTTGATCTTGCACCAATACACCCCATTGCCACACAAACATTCCCTTGGAGGGCCCTGTCAAATTTAACCTTTACCGTCAGGAAGGATCCAACAAAAAGAGGAAGAGGCAAGTGATTCCCAAAGAGATCAGCTTCCATAAGTTAGGTCCTGAGGCAGTGGAGCCATGGCAGGCACATAAAAAATGCTCCTTTGCCGCAGTACAGATTTGATGCTAATCCTTGTTGGATTTTTGTGGACTTAATTACGCCGAGCACTGGCTCTTTCCTGGGCAATCACATCTCTCACATAACATAGGCTGCAAGGGAGCTGTAAAACTTGACCACCAGACTCCCTTCAGCATTTCTCGGGAAGGCTCCTTGATGGCCCACCACAATTTCTGTATCTTAGAAAGCATTGTGTAACAAATTCGACTAACCGAGCAACATAGCATGCAATTATGTGTTCGTATCTTCCACAAGATCTGGAGGCGTGCAGCCTCTTCCCACTAGCTTTCCATAAAGAACAGCACCCTCGGGCTGGCTTCCATAGCCATCTGCGGCCTTTGGACAAGCATCTCTCCCACATTCGCTCGCTTCCCATGTCCGTCTCCCAACCAATGGAATCAGGAAAATAGAGACGTAGGAATTGGAGTCTCCATTATTCTATTTACCATGTTAGTCGAACACTAGGCATCGTCGTCCCGAGATTCGCATCCACCACACAAAATTTTCCAACGCAACGGAACCAGAGATAACCACGGATCCTTCCACGGTAGATATATTCTCACCAATGTAGCCCAAATCCAGACTACTGGGCTCACATGCGATACCGAGGGACTCGGATTTTTGGACCACTCCAAATAAGGAAAGCTGAAGAGTTAGCTAGTCATTTGACTCTGTATATTAGAATCCAACCCCATAAAGCAAAGACTCTACATCTATAAAAAGAGATTTAATATATCAGGAACAGAATATAAACACGATACTGTACCTTTTGTTCTCTTGTCAGGTTCTCTTCATTCTTTCTGTTATTCCCCAAACTTCTATCTTCATCGGAGGCCGGATCAGCTCTCCAAACTCCCCATTCTTTTCCACTTGAATGTTCAACTTTTTTGTATGAACATTCATTAAGCATAACTATATTTTATAATTAATTTTCAATGATTATTAGAATTAGCTTAGTCTCGTTGCAAATAATATATATGAACTTTATATAATAGTTGTATATATAATGATTATTGGTTAATGGATGTTATTTATGAATTTATGGAAAAATGCATTTGCATCGAGTATTCCTTTTCAACTTACGTAACATGTTTTCTATTTTTATTATGAAACAAAAACAGCAATGGCTACTAAACACGCTTTTATTTCAAAATAAGAACAATAGAACAATAAAATTTCTATTTTAGATTTCAAAATTACAAAATTGAAAATGATGCTGAACGCACCCTATGATCTGAAGGTCCGAACAGGGTTGCATTAAAGGTCCAGCTCAAGTTGGATTTCAGGTCTGGGTCAGGTTAGATTAAGGTCAGAGCTTAGATTAGCCACTTAAGGATCCGTGTCTGGGCGGCCTCAACACTTGGGTCCAGGTCGGGTCGGATTCTTGTCTTAGGCTTTGTGTTCTCGGTCAGGCCCGGGCTGGGCCAAGTGCGGACCGGAGCACTGCCGGTAATTCAATTGGACCCGGCGTTTAGGTCCAAGCCCGGCCCAAACTAAGGTTGGGAGGGATTAGGGTTTATAGTTCCACCATACCCACTGCCATAACTCTCTTTTCCTCCTCGCCGCCCAGCTTCCCTTTGATATCTTCTCGTTCTTCCTGCCGCCGCCCGCCTTATCCGGGCCTCCGGCGGGCCGTAGGGAGGCTGGAAGCGGCGTCCTCATATTCCGGCGAGTCTTTTAGCCTTTCGGCGACTGTTCACAACGTTTAAGTCGCCGGCGGCCTGGCAGCAGCACGAAGCAAATCAGAAAGGACTCCGTACCCATCCTAGGGTTTGATTAGGCTTTCACCTACCAAATTACTGTTCTTCTTTGATCACCAAGAGAAGGTACTCCGGCCACTCTTCTTCTACTTCTGATCACGATGCCTTGTGATTTGATGCTTGAATGCATTGCAATTTGGACTGATATTACTTGAAATAATGACCGTTGTTTTGAGTATTTCATGATTTAATCGATAAGCTATTCAAATTTTTATGAACATATTTCACAGATATTAATTGTTATTTTCGATCATTATGGAGGGAGCTTTTCTTGATATTTAAATAGTTGGAGGGAGTTTTTCTCTTTCTTTGCTTGAGAAATCTTCAAATATTGAATTTTTTGTCCTCCCATCCTTTTGGCGACTGATGAACTTCTTTCTTTTGGAAAAAAAAAGGAATCATCTTTCTATCTTGGTGGTTTTCGCACGTGGAATTGCCATATAGAGATAAAGCATGTGCTAAGGAATCCTCCTTGGTAATTATAACTCTTCTATTTGTTTGCTGATTTTTTTTTTTTTAAGTATTTCCTGCCATGATCTTCCCCGGCTCCTCTTTGGTGGAAATATACAGTGAATTATGGTAGAAAATATACAATTTTAGTCGTGAATTTTAGTTGTTATTCAGGTTGGGAAATATCATGGGTGGCTTTCTTTTTGTTTTCTGGCGAAAAGCATGATTGAAGAAGATGAACTTTCTACCTTTTGTTCTTTAGATTTAATAAATGATTACGGAAATCTCTTTTTTCAAAGATTTTCCTCCAGGTAGTGTCAAGTTTGTGGAATTCTAATTTGTGCATAAAATATGTTTTGGGCAAGGTAACAAATGAAATGTTAAAAGGTTTATTGTCTCTTCCTTTGTCGTTCCAGGTTTTTCCCTTGAAGAAGCCAAAATGGTGAAGAAGAGCAAAAGTAAGTGCTGCATGGAAAAATATCAAATTCTTCAGATCTTCTGTGAATTTGGATGAGTTCTAACATTATCTTTTATTTATAACTAAGAGAGTAAGAGTAAGAGGGTGCCTCTTAGAAAGAAGTACAAGATATTAAGGAAGGTGCGAGAGCACCACAGGAAGAAGGCAAAGGAAGCAAAGAAGCTTGGACTGAACAAGAAACGGAAGGTCGAGAAGGACCCAGGCATCCCCAATGACTGGCCATTCAAGGAACAGGAACTCAAGGCACTCGAGGCCCGTAGAGCCCGTGCACTGGAGGAACTGGAGCAGAAAAAGGCTGCTAGAAAGGAAAGGGTAATCTTTTAGCCCTTTTGCTTTTAGTAGGTTTATCGCGTTTGGTTTTCTTTCTTCCTGGTGCATCAAAAGAACTAGGCTGTATAGAATAATGCTAACATAATTGCCTCATTGTCTTCATATGTGAAGACCAGACATTCATAGGAAAAGCTTTCCATGCCATTGCTTTCTTTAAAATATATTATATGATCTACCTATGTTATGATGTCAAGGGAGATGATGTTCATGGTTCTATTTAAGTAGGCTGAAAGTTGTCATTTGTCTTTCATTTTCTTGATTGATGAGGGTGATATGTTTTATACTAAAGTGCTATTTGTGCTTGATTGGATTGTGAAATTTCAAATAATAAGATATCTCTCATAGCATTACCATGTCATGATCATAACCGTAAATATCAACCCTTATCCCAGTTATTTGCATCTGGCAAATGTGTCTAAGCTTGAAGTACCTAAGGGTAATATAAACTATTTTCTTGGATTTTAGCAGCCTAAATGAGCTGTAAGAGAAGCGAGCAGGATATGGAAGGAGTATAGGATCAAAGATGGGAAACTATGAATGAAGTTCTATGTGAAGTACAGATTTGTGGATGTATGCATGCATAAATGCTCACGCACCAAAGGAATTAAATTACATTATGTGGGCTTGACATAAATCTTGGATGCAGTTATTGGTAGTTAGACCTAGCAGACCGAACATTGAAGATGCATGGCTGCGGTTTATGGACTGCTAATAGCCGCTAGCTAGAGGGCTATATGAATCAATTTTGATTGTGGAAGAGGAAAAATTTTTCTGACAATTAACTCTGGGCTTTTGGAATATAGATAGTCATTTTTCTGAGGTATTGAGAAGGTAAAATGTGAGCATATATCTTTCATAATGTGACTTGAAGTTGGATTCATCTGAGAAATATAAATCACCTGGAATTTTTTATGCAGTATTCATTTTTCTGCTTTTGCAGGAGTGGGGAAATTTGATTTTACCATTAACCAAAGCTTGATGATAATAAAGGTGATAGGTATATGATATTTAGAAAGAATGTTTTTTGTTAAGTTGTTAGAAAATGTTTGGAACTTAAGGGGTTTGCGAAATTTGATCTATGGATTCTTGTTTTTGAGCAAGTAAAACCCATCTATGGATGGAAATAGAGGAAAAATAATTACATACCAGTTGCATTTGGAATGTTCTTGTTGAAATTGAAAATAGACATCTTCGGAGAGGCTTTTGTCCCTAGTGGTGGTCATGTTCTATATTAATTAAAAGAGAGAAGTGCAGGTCTGGTTTGTGCATGTGCTGGGCTTAACAAAATTACTTTATCTTGATCTTGAAATGAACTATCAGATGTGTTACAACAGTTTCACTGGGCCAAGTACTATTAAATTAGTCTTTGGAGCACTTGAGAGCCCTTTTTTTTTTTGATTGACTCCTGTATTTTTTATTCACATTTGATACTTTCTGTTAGACATATTCCTATATTGGGTGTTTGTTTTCTAGAACATTGATACACTAGGATGCTTTTTTGCTGGTCTAATCTTCGACAAGTGCATTCATTAGTATATGTTTACAATTGAGCTGGCCATCAGATATTACAATTTTTCTTAATCTCTCTTTGGTTGGTTGCTTCATCACAGGCTAAGAAGAGAAAATCGGGTTTACTTGAGGATGATGATATGAGTCAATTGGCTTCCATGGCTGCTGCCAAAGAGCTTGAGTTTGGAAATAGGAATACAACAGAAGAGACTTCATCTGTAGCTAAAAGCCATGGTAATTGATATTAAAGGAACAGTATAAAACAAAGTATTGTCATCTTTTTATGTCTTATGCATATTTGATCAACATTATTTAACATTCTGAATTGACAAGAATTTTGATTGATATCACAGACCATTCTGAAAGATCATTCTACAAGGAGCTGGTAAAAGTCATAGAAGCATCAGATGTAATTTTGGAGGTTCTTGATGCACGGGATCCCCTTGGTACTCGCTGCTTCGACATGGAAAAGTTGATATTGAAGTCAGATCCAAATAAGCGTATTGTTTTGCTTCTGAACAAGATAGGTAATTATTTTAGTTTCTTTCACATTGCTATGTTGATTGGATATCATTTCTATATTATAATATCTATTACCTAAATTTGATTTTGGTAGAAGTGAATGTGAAAACTGTCTCCTTATGGAACGACATTAAGATGGTCATTACTTATATTCTTTCTTATGTCATAGATCTTGTTCCTCGGGAGGCAGTGGAAAAATGGCTCAAGTACCTTAGAGAAGAGTTACCTGCAGTGGCCTTTAAGTGTAGTACCCAAGAGCAGAGGTCAAATTTGGGTGGAAATCTTCAAAGGCAGCAAAACCAAGCAACATTCTGCAAACAAGTGATTGCCTGGGAGCTGAAACTCTCATCAAATTGCTAAAGAATTATACAAGGAGCCATGAGGTAGCACAAATTCTTTCTCTCCGTATAGAAATTATATAATTTAATGATGAGTCCAGAAGCACCTGGTGACATGAATTTTATATCTGTCATCTGAATAAATTTTAAGTATACAGCTAAAGTAGACATTATGATTCTGGGATGATTGTTACCTTGTAGACGTAGTGGTCATTAAATGGACCATATTTTGATTTAGTGTTGATTTTTACAAATATATAGTTATAAATAACTTGTATTAGTTTTATTGATTCTATCACTGCAAGTTTGAATGAGTAGATATTTGATCAGATGGATTAGATTTGATGGACTACAGGATTATTTCCATTTAGTTTTCATTTTTGTCAAATTATATTTGTTACTCACACTAGATTAGACATTGGTTTACTGGTGCAAATTGGTTCAGTGATTCAAGTGTTGGAGAAGAAATGGACTTCTTCTATCTGGAAAATCTATTTTTTGGCTTCAGGAATTCTTTCCTACTAAAACGAAACATGCTTTTGGCCAATATCGCATCATCTGTTGCATATGTTTTCATGTTGTAATACTGGATTGTTATACAAATGCTCGTTAAATTTTTGGACATGCTTATATCATCATATATTTAACTGAAATTGTAACAAATCTTGATCATGCGAGTTTCGTCTCTTGGTTGCTTAATTTTATTCTTGTTACTTAAATTTGACTGTGTTTAATTTTGAAAAATTATCTTATTATTTCTTCTTTTCTTGTTTACTATCATGAAGAATGCAATGTGCGTGTAAGGACATAGGTAATTCTTTACGCAATTGTTGTAAACATACATTCGTTATTTGTCACAATTGAAAGTTCACAAGGAAAGTGTGTTATTTTACATCTTTTTACCATTCTTGTTGATTAGATCTACTTTGTGATACCATGAGTCCATGGCCAACAAGTTTGATTCTGTTATTTGGTATTACATGGAGCTCAATTTTGTATGTTGGCCAAATTCATTGTTCATTGTTTTGTTTAGGTAAAATATTGGGTGGGTTTTTATTGGATGGTTGATACATGAATCCCTTTATGCTAATTTCTACTTTTTTCTGAAGATAAATTTTAATAATCTTAATACTTTTGTATGAAATAGTAAAGAAAAGGAGAAAATATTCTCAATTTTAATGTCTGTTATGTAGTTGATTTATTGACATTGGGGCACAACCAAGTCTCTTTTCTTGCTATTGACTCTTTTTTATTACTTTGTCCATTACATGGTGCCCATATTTTTATCTGTTGAATGTTTGAAATCAAAATTATGCTACAATTTCTGCCATGATTGTAAATTTTAAAATGTTCGTTTAGGTTTTCAGTATGTGATGAATGACCTGTGCTGTCATCCAATTCTAACTGAACTGTTATTTGCTTTGGCAGCTCAAAGTATCAATTACTGTGGGAATTGTTGGGCTTCCTAATGTCGGTAAGAGTAGTCTGATCAACAGCTTGAAGAGATCTCATGCAGTCAATGTTGGTGCTACTCCAGGACTGACCAGATCAATGCAAGAAATTCAATTAGATAAGAAGGTGAAGCTATTGGACAGCCCTGGAGTTGTAATGCTCAAGTCTGGTGAGAATGATGCATCTATAGCTCTTCGCAACTGCAAAAGAATTGAGAAGTTAGATGATCCAATCACTCCAGGTAATTATACTTTTTTTTCCTAAAAAATATGTAACTATACTAGAATTTCATTTGCTAGGTTGCATTTGAGTAATTCATTATGCATTTTGAGAGTTGTTTTTTCTCTTTTTTAACACATGAAATAATGAAAAATTGCCTTTGGGTAATCAGAATCAAGGGATTGACAAACAGTACAAGTGAATTGGAAACATTTGCATTTGACTGCGATTGTTGGTCAAGTTGAGGCTTGTTTATGCTCTGCTGATTAATTATTAGGACCATTCGTGGTGCTCTCATAACTAATCCCTAAGGCTGTGTTTGGATGCTGGCTATCAGTCCTATAACTAATCCAAGGCTGTATTTGGATGCTGGTTAAATGGTGGATAACATAAATTTATCCAAGCACCCTTAAAAAGTGGTGAATAAACTTATTTGGTTGACAAGTGAAAAAAGGTACTTAACCAGGTTAAAGTTATTTTAGGTGGGAGGGTGAAACAACTTTAACCACCCAAAGCTTTCTCTTTCCCTCTCTACTTTTTCACTTTTCCTCAACTTTTTCCCCCTGCCTATGGAAGCACCAACCAAATAGCAAATAGAGTTATTTGCTGGTTAGCTGCTTAGGGGGTGAATATCAATGGTTAAAGTTATTCAAGGTGTGGTTGGCTATTTGACATCCAAATGCAGCCTAAGATGTGTTTATGACGCAAAACTGTCCTTTGATCATTACCTCTTCAACTAACATCTATTTGTAGTGATCTTGGTGGCTTTGATCCAAATTTTCCCTTAAAACTTGGATGGTTGATTGGAACTGTATGTTTAAGCTGGAGATGTCTTTCTATTCTCCCGAACTTCTAAAATGATTGCCACTCTTTTTTGTTCAGGATTTAGTTGTTGACTATTAGAAACTTAGTTAATTTGGTCCTATGAACTCTTGCAGTTAAGGAGATCCTCAAGCTTTGCCCGGCAGAAAGGTTGATATCCCTATATAAGTTGCCAAGCTTTATGTCAGTTGATGACTTTCTTCAGAAGGTGGCTACAATTAGGGGAAAGTTGAAAAAGGGTGGAATAGTTGACATCGAAGCTGCTGCAAGAATTGTGTTGCATGATTGGAATGAAGGTATGGGTTTCTTGTTTTTGCTTTTGAATTTAATTGAATTTGTAGTTCCCATTAATCTGACTTGCTGTGATGTTTCAGGTAAAATTCCATATTACACATTGCCTCCTACAAGGGATCCAGGGGTGGGTTTAGATTCAGCAATTGTTCAGAATTTGGGAAGGAATTTGATGTTGATGAAATTTATAAGAGCGAGTCTTCATTCATTGGTAGCTTAGCATCAGTTGAAGATTACTCTCATGTTGAAGTTCCTCCAAGTCTTCCGCTAAATTTTGATGAACAGATGCTAGAGGAGGTTTGATTCTTCTTGTTTCCTACTCTACTCTTTCATCATCAAAGTTCTGCTTGGAAGCATGATGTGCTGGTTAATTTACCTAACATTTTTTTGTCAAAAAAGAATGTATCAAAAATTGGAACTTTTCGTACCTGCCTCTGATCAACCTACTGTATTGTTCAATAGTAGTTCATGCTATTATTTTATCTTGAAACCTGAAATAGTTGTCTGCTTATGGATGATTCTGCTCGTGTAAATTATACAGATATATTTTACTATAACTGTAACCCAATGGGATTTGAGTCTAAAATAAGGATCTTCCTAATGTTGATTGCTGAATTATGCAAACTACATTAAGGAAACTTGTTAGACATTAATACACCTAAGGAGAACCCAAAATCCTGCTCAAAGTTTTTTAAAAAATCTTAAGCCAAGTGTTTCATCCTGGAATTAGCAATCCAGTGTCCTCATTTGTTTTCAATATTTAGTGTAGATTTTTTTTTAAAATATATACTTCAGACTGTTCTGTTAGCTGCCATCATCTGGGGCCTCTGAGATGTTTGAGTCATTGGAATTCCTCTCATTTTGGTACAAGTGACAATTGTCATCTTGTTAAGACCATCACTGTTACTTGATGTATTACAGTTTTTTTGTACAATGAAGTCTTCTCTTTTCAAGAACAGTAGCACATCCTTTAGAGACAAGTTATAAGAAAGAGCCGGTTATTATATACTGAGTTTGTGCATTGAATCATAATGCATCTGGTCTTGTAGCAATCATCAACCTTCAAATGGTTTGAGAGAGAAGCAAGTCTCGTAAATAAAGGTCATTTTACCATGTTAACATGATCATATTACCGTTATTATAAGGGCAGCATTTTGATTCACAAATGGTTGGGAATTTAGTAGAGCAAGGCAGTGATCAAGGTAATTGATTCTTAGTGCATCCACTACAAAAGTGCATTATTGCCCTTTTGTTTACATTATTTTTTTTTGTTTACATTATTTGTAAAGCATTTATTTAACAAGGAACGACAGATGCAAAGTTACGTACCTTCCCCAAAATCTGCAGTCCTAGAAATTGCAATCTTATTTTGTTCCATGACCTTGTGGAATATATATTCTGATCTCATGTTCAGTTTAATTATGACACTGATTAATGTATGAATAATGCAAATTTCCCTTCTGTATGTTTATTTTCACAACCCAGATTTATTTATAATAACTCTCGTTTTTATCTTTGATCGAAGACGACATCTTGTGCATTCTATGTTCCTTGGATCTTCTGAAGGTTTGAGTTACCAAGTAAGATTTAGTATCATGCTTTCTAAAACATGTTCTATGCTATTTTAATTAGCCAAGGTGCATAAACATGATGGCAGTGCAGTAAATTCTTGTAATTATGATAGAGCATATAATCTGGTAACCTTTTTTTTTTTTTTTAAAACTGAAGAGGGAATAACATTCATGTTTGAGCATATTTAACTGAGCTCAACTTTTTCAGGATCATGCAAAACAGAACGAAATAGCTGACAATGAAGACGAACCCATGGCAGATGATGGAAAAGACCCTGTAGATTCTAAACCCAGCACTGCTAGTAAACAAAACGAAAAGCTATATAGCGCCGAAGGCATACTAAATCCACACAAACGAAGAGCAGAGAAGAAGAGGAGGAAAGCCCAGAAATTAAACTTAATGAATGATATGGATGCTGATTATAACTTCAAGGTGGATTATCATATGGGGGAAGTTGGTTCTGACCTGAATGCAGCTGGTGAGGACCAGAGTGATGGTGAAGATGACGCTAATGAAGAGGTGCCTATGTCTGGTGTTGAAGTGGATGCCTGAAAAGGTTGAAGGTTAGGGAGATGCCTGCGTCATCGCGAGTTTTGCTCTTTTGCCACCATGCTGAGGATGACTTGAACCATGCATTGCTCGCACCTGTATTCACAGCCTGCTGAGCTGAAACAATAGAAAGCAAATTACTTGTCAAGAAGTGAATCAAGTGAATCAAGATACTCGAGCAGTGTTTGGCGCTTGAACTAGTGTTTGAGTTAATTCTAGTAAATTTGTACTTTATAATGAGATTATGATCGTAGTAAAAATGAGGAAGTAATCTAAGCGGATTTTTTGGCTGGTTCAAAAGAAATGAAGAGGAGAATTCTGTTTATTTAACTGTAATTCTGTTATTTGACGGTGCTTTAAAAAAAAATCCATCCACATCATGCTTTTGATAACATACAGTGCATTGAAATTGTAATATATTTTCTTGTTTATATTTTGCACCAACTGCCAAAGGAGGTATTGATTCTCAAAAAACTTGCCAGATCAATCAGGGGATATTTGTTGGCGACCTGTGCCTGGAACTTTGCATGATCCTTATCAGGGATTATATAATCCCATAGCGAAATCTAATCAAAGGACAAAGAAAATCAACATGAAACGCCCTTCAGCAAGCACCTTAGTGAAAATCATGGTGCAGAAAACAGCACAAAATGATGGTCGATTAAGCGCTTTAATTATGTAAGCAAATTATTGGCCTAGACAACTGAATCCATAAATCTGCGATCTCCACATCATAATACTATGTAAAAGCAGCTACATTTCCCAACTTCGGAAATTATTAGATTTCTCCCAACTTAAACCATGCTCAACTTGCCCAACTTTGAGAAGGACCCTGAGGGGTCACAATGATTAAACTACTAGCTCATATGTCAGCATGACCCCTAAAAATGAATACTGACTAGTCCATGATTTAGGTTTCACAAAGAGCAAGGATATTGAACAAAAATTCAGATCCCTGCTTTGGTACATGAGATTCAAGGAAAATATAATGTTCTGGTACTACTT
>KE505251.1:373125-383273 GCA_000441515.1 Elaeis oleifera
ATTTTTATCATTTAAAATTTATAATTTTAATGATAAAATATTTTTTATGATATTTTGTGAAAAATTATGACGTCCTGGGCACGAAGTCATAATTTCAATGTTGAATATTATAATTTCGGCATAGAATGTCATAATTTTTGAAAAAGAGAGGTATTTCGTTATTCAAAATTTTAAATGAAAAGTAGAACTGCAGATATTAAATGCGTATTGGAAAGCATGGCTACGGGACCCAATCGGACTAGGCGTGCACTCCACATCGAATTTTCTATACTGCAGGCGGTGTATAAAGAATTTTGCATAAATATAATAATAATCTAAGCGTTTGGCATGAAATAATTATAAAGATGATGAAATCACTATATGTTGTTTATTGATCTCAAATCATCCCTATTTCTCAAATCGATAAGAAATCCATTCTTGAATTGAAATTTAGGGACAAAAACTAACCTTCAATCCACAAAATTGATATGCTACTCATATGCTATATCAATATTATAATATATTATAATATATTAATATATATTATATTAAATATATTATTAATCATATTATTATTCAATTATATTGTACATTCTAATAGAACTATATTATTATACTTTATATTTATATTATGATTTATTTAATTTATTACTTTTATTTACCTTGTTTTCCTGATAAATTTTAGTATTAAAAATATATTACAAGTACAAATATCAATATTTATAATAACAATTAATATATTTTATAGAATTAATAATTTATAGAATTAATAATTTATCATAAAATATTTTTATATGATTAATAAATATATTTTTATAATATATCAAAGGTAATTTGGATATATATAGTTAGTGATCATGAATTGCCATTAAAAGCCAAACAAGTTATTTATGAATACTCGGAGATCTTCAATCACTGAAATATGGTATATCAAATATAGTAATTTTAAATCATCAGAGATCAAATTACTCTATGATAAGAATCACTAACGATTTAAGATCATCTTAGTGATCCTATTTGGGTTACTAAATACTACTCTGTATTTTACACCAGTTATACGGAACCCATGTGTCATTGTATAGGGAGGGATAATTGTAAGGTGAAGTGGTGGATATCTAGATGCTTTTCTTTCTTAGTACAAGTGGATATCTAGATGCTTAAGGACCATATCAACCATATCTGAGCTAGAAAATACAATAGTGTTTCGGTGTTTGCACCTAAAACTGTATTGATATGCTTTTACCATCACAAAACCCATCATAGCCATCAATTTTACAAAAAGTCTCTTAATCACTAAGGCCATATTTGATAATGCTTTAACATGATAGCTCATTTTAATTATACTAATTAAAATGAAATATTGCAATTAACTTATAATATTTGGATAGCCAATTTTTCCTCTTTAGTAGAAAATCAACAAAATACATACATCATGCGACACCAGACAACCGCCCAACATCCAACAAATATTCTAAAACAATTTCTTCCCTTTTTTTCATTTTCTCTAAATTATTTTAATATTGGAATAACTTATATACATAAGGCATCTTGTTTCAAGAAGAGGAAGCCTATACAATATAATTTTTGCAACAGTTAAATTCAGCAAAACTAATTCTATTTTAGTTTCTATAAGTTAATATTCTAAAATTATTTCTAGTTTAAAATTTTTAAATGTTAAATAGATTAAAATTTAATTTTGACTAAATAAACTCTGTAGTATTTAGAAAAATTACAGCAACACCCTTTAAACTTTTCTCTATTTATATATTGACCTCAAAAGTTTAAAAGTTATAAACAGACCCCAAATTTTAAAATCGTTACAAAGAGGCTTAGTCGTCTATCTCGGTCTAACAGTATTAATAGAAAGATAAATGACTAAATGCCGTTATATCAGCTTCAATTAATACATTTGTTTATGGGCTATTAACTAATTTTTTTTGTTTAATGTAATGAGAACCGTGAAGACATATTTGGAACCATAATCAAGAGTTTTGAGAAAAGAAGAAGCACCCCATAATCCCACGTCACTGTCCTCAAAAGAAGAGCTTTAAGGAAACAGGAAGCACCTCTTTCCTTTCCCCTAAAGAGAGAAGAGATCAAGAGCTTTGGATTCCTCCTCTTTGACTCCAATCTCCCGTAGCTGTGTTGGATTTTGGGATCGAAAGCTTCATGATTTTGCCTTTCTAATACCTTTTGGAGCCAAACAAATTCTTTTGAATCATTTTTAATGAATTTTTGAAGGTTTTTTTGCTCAAAGTTTAGGAAGTTTAGCCAATTTTTAGATTACTTTCACTTCTTTGCCTTAAGAGTCTTATTATATGTGTTGAGAGGTTAAGAGAGAGGAAAGGAGGCGCCTTTCTTTTGGAGATTAAACCTAGCAAATGGTTTGAGTGATATATAGAGGAAAGATACCTCCTTTTAAGCTTTAGAGTCCATCTATTTAGTTTTTCTTTCTTTTTTATGGATATAGTTCTATTGCTCAAAAAGGGGAAGGAAATCTAAAATCCATTATGAAGTTTTTGAAGGATCTCTTAGATTCTTTGCATGTATTTTAATTAACCTCATTAATTAAAATCTATTTCACATGATCTAATTAATCATATTAATAGGAAAGATAGAGATGAAAAGATCTAATCTAATCACGCAAGTATAGTGGAATAAAATAATCTACCTAACCTTTATATAAAAAAAAACCTAATATCAAAATCTCTAGGTACATATGAGAAAAGAAGTAGAATGAAAAGAAATAATTTTCTTTTATACCTTTGCGCGGGTAGATGAATATCGCAACTGATAATCGTAGTTTGTTCTTTTTCTTATAGCCGCACGAGTATCTGATCTCTGCAGGCATCCATATGGAGATGAGGGCTGATCAGCAATCTTCTTGATTCTTTCGAGTGCTAGCTCCCTTACAGAATCTTTACTTAATGAAAGAATCTTTTCAACACCTTGAGAATTGCAGTAGGACTTGGGACTTCTTCAAGATCTCTCTTTGTTGAAATCTGATTTCAGCAATAACTAGAAAAGAGAGACTCCTTGAGCATGGAGAAGAGAGAAGCAAAAGGAGGGGCAGCACCTAGGAGCAAGGGGACCTTGTGGGGTGTGGAACTTAATGAGACTAAGGGGTTTAGCCACTTATTCATAGGCATAAAACCCTAAGGTGGCACCCAAGCAACTATAGAAATAAATCACCTCAAAAGAGAGAGAATTCTAGTCTTACTGCCCTACCTAAATCAACCAACAAGTTGTCAAAATTGGCTTGGGCAGTTAAGGTTTCATAAACCCTATAGGTGGCACCCACAACCTGCCTTATTTGCTCCATGATGTGGCGCCTAGGGTTTCATTCAAGAAATCCAAGGGTATTCATTTAGACTGGTCAAAGACCAAATCAAAACCAATTAGGCTAGACCCAGATGTCACACACCAGATGCATCCAAACTCATTTGGTTGCATGTGACCTAAACCTAATTTGATCCAAGCTTTAACCCAAATTTAATTGAACCAAATCTCTATTTGATTTAACTTGAATTTAACCATAATTAATTTGATTCAATCAAATTAAGATATGCAATATTTGCACATTAGTCTTTCTTAATTCTTTTTTAACCTTTAGCAATTAAGTTCTTGCTTCTTGTAACAATTACAAGTTAGTCCAATTATCAATCACATTGATAATTTAGATTTCAACCATCTCATCAGTCTCACACTCCTTATGTGTGTGACCATATAGATTCTATCCTGTCTGGTAGTGAGTCATGTTATGATCTTTATCACAACATCATTGAAACTTCTTTCAATGGATTAGAACCCTTCCAATTCTTTCCAATTAAGAATCATTCGATCATCTATCTGATTCTCTATGAACCCCATAATCCATCAGTGACATCTAGTAGTATATGGTAGCAAGCCAACAAAATAGAATAGGAAGAACCTTTAGGTATAGTTATCGTGTAATACAATTTTTTTATCAAGATTCGACTAGATGGGGTTATGGATTACTCGTCAAACTACAACATCTGTCATATATAAATTTATTTGACTTGAATTTTTGAAATAAAGTACGTAAAAACTTTTTTCCACTATTCACTCTATCTTGATCAAAATCTTCTGAACTCAATCTCATAAACTACATAGGATCATCTTCCTTGTCTATCAAGGATGATAGATTCTATCTTGGTGCATACCTATTCCTACATTGAACCTACTATAGCTAACATACAGCTAGAGACCCATATAGATAGGGATGAGTTTATGTGTAGTCAAATTATAGCAGCTGATGTATATCATAGCGTATCGAAATTAACTCTACTCACTACTATATAGATAGGATGAATCGAAATTGTATCCGTAAGGATCTAAGTTCGATTATTTAAAATAAAAAAAAATAGATTGAGAGAAACTAATAAAGAGATAAGGGAATTGCAATAAAAGATTTTTATAAATCTAATAAAGCATACATAAAGAAAGATAAAAGTATGATACAAGATAATTAACTCTAAGTTGAATCTTCTAGCTACGCTCGATGGTAGGTGTGCTTCTTTGAATTCTTCTTCTTCGTCCATGCAGATAGCGATAGGATAGCTGGAAGCTTGGTCTAGAAACTCCAAGAAAGAAGGTAGAAGGAAGTATGGAGATAATAGAGAAGAAGGATAGCGGTACTAAGATTAGAACATCTTTAGATTTGATGGAAGGAATGCTAGGATTAGGACCTTCCCTAGTCTTTTTGGGATATGGAGAAGGGATCTATAGAGGAGTATGGTTGCGGCAAGAAAAAGAAGAGGGTTGCTAGGGTTAGGACCTCTCCTAGACTTCTTGGGCATGGGAAAGAGGAGAAAGGAGGGGGATGGCAGCTAGATAGACTTCTTGGGTGTGAGGCTTCATGGGCAAGAAGGGGGGCGGCCAAAGGCTTTAAATAAAGGAGCCAAGGGGGCCGGCCTAGCGTTTGGAGCCAACTAAGTTGGTGGCATGAGGGAGAACCATTGGATTTTCATGTTGTTCTCTTCCATCCATCAATAAGTCACGTTCACACTTGGATCCATATGATATGTGATTTTGTAATCTAAGCCCTTGATTTCTAAGTGGTGTTCACACTTGGTTGAAGGGCCCTGATTCTTCATGAATGGTGCCTCATCTATGAACCCTTGGATGGAGTCTTTTGCTTCTTAGCCCCGAGATCTCCTGCTTAATTGGTTGCCCCATGGAATTAGTCTTGGTTCACTCAATTTGAAGCCTAATTGGATTGAATTGAACCCGATCTCTTGATTACATGCAAAATAGGATAAGAACATCAAATTCTAATTAATTAATATCAATTAGTGCAATATTTGAGGTTCTTATTGTTATAAATTAAGTGTTCATCACACTCTCCAACTCATTTTTTACTTGTCCTCGAGTAAAATAGATAGATCCACAATGTGTACCGACTCATCCTTGAATTGAAAGTTATCCTAGGCATTTCTAAAGGCAGCTGATATCCGACTAGACCATTAAAGAGGTACTTCATTAGATTATTAATTCGACCCAATTAGTGGTTGAGTGTTAGCTATAAAAATTTTTAGAACTCATCTTTCATCTACTCTCTACTCTATTCTTCAAGTCCTCTTGCTTAATGGGGTTAGGTTTATTATCTTCTTACAATTTAGTCCCCTTATGTTCTAATTTTTTTTCTTTTCAAGGGTCTAATAGTGCAATGCCTTAATCTCGTAAGCTCTCTAATTGATCATTGTAGCAAGCTTTCAGTCAATGACTCCCAAACTAGTTAGCTTTAGGATATTAGATGTAGAACATCCTTTGGATGTACTGACTCGAATCAAAGAAAGCTACAAGGTGAGACTAACTCTATAATAGGTCTCTTTGCATCCCTACCTTTTGATGTGAATCATAATGCTTACTTAGGCGAAGGGATCCGATTACTCAATGAGATAATGTTAAAAATTTATCTTATTTTTTTTACTGAATTTATATTCTAAGGAGGATTTTTTGCATACTTTAACCTTTCCACCCATACTCCTATGAAGCAGATTCTTCATCAAAATAGATAAGAAGAGGGTTCTAGAATTACTTCAAAATTTATTCTGGCTTAAACCCTACCATTTATTGGGTGTTCTTAATAAATTTTCTCCTCGATATCTCTAAAATTATCTAGATCGTTAATCACTTATTGATTAAGATGCCTGATTAACTCTAAATTGAGATAAAATTTGGGTACATAAAATTAATTATTTCTGATCATACTCGAAGACTTAATTAAATTAGTTATTCTCCTCCAACTTAATTTATTATCCCCAATGAAAGAAGAGAATCATAACAAAGTCAAAATAAAATGTAACAAGGAAGGATACTACCTGAGTTTGATGTGTGCATTCATTATTGGGTGAGAGGTCCTTCATTGCTGGACATGCTGTGTTTCTTGACTCTATTTAGCATGGACGTGGTGCTCCCCCCAATTTGGTTAATTATCTTTCTCGGGGATTCCTATGAAATGAAAAGAAACTAAGAAAAATTACATAAACTGGGTTGCCTCCCAACAAGCACTAAGTTTAATATCTTTAGCTGGACCGTGTTTAGTTTCATACGTAGACTGGATCCCATAAGTCAATTAAGTCAACTTGCTCATCATCTTTGATTCCATCCACATAATGTTTCAATCGTTGGCCATTCACTTTGAAGGTATTTTTCTATTTAGTGTCTTTGATTTCTATTGCTCCATAAAAAATACCTGAGTTACGATGTATGGTCCATCTCAGTGTGAGTGAAGTTTTTCAGAGAATAATCGCAATCTCAAGTTATACAGCTGTACTTTTTGATTAGGTTTGAATATTTTCATGAAATATATTTATCATGATAACCCTTAGTTCAAGCCTTATAGATTCATGAACTCTTGTATGCTTCATTGCGTATCTCTTCTAATTCGTTCAATTGTAGTCTCCTATTACTACCTGCATCTTTCATATCGAAATTGAATTGCTTTATGACCCAAAATGTGTGGCGTTCTAGCCCTATCGGCAGGTGATAGGCTTTCCCAAAATAATCGGTAAGGAGACATTCCTATCAAGTCTTGTATGCGGTGCAGTAGGCCTATAATGCATCGTCTAATTGTCCAAACTAATCTTTTCGATCCGACCTAACCGTCTTCTCGAGAATTCATTTGATCTTCCTATTGGAGACTTCCACTTGGCCACTAGTTTGGAGGTGATATAGTGTGGCAACTTTGTAAGTGATTTCATATTTCTTCATTAAACTTTCAAAGTGTCTATTTGTAAAGTGTGCACCTCCATCACTAATAATGGCTCTTGGGCAACCAAATTGGCTTATGATGTTCTGTTGAATAAATTTGATTATCATCTTGTGATCATTCGTCCTGGTTGTCATAGTCTCTATCCATTTAGATACGTAATCTACTGCAATCAAGATGTATTCGTGTTCATAGGAGGAAGGAAAGGATCCTATGAAATCGATTCCCCATACATCAAAATTTTATGACTAAAATGGAGGATAGGGCATCATATTTTTTCTAAAAATATTCTTTGTTTGCTGACAGCGTAAGCACTCATGGTAAAATTTGTGTGCATCCTTAAACAATGTTGACTAGTAAAATCCACTTTATAGCACTTTCACAACCATTTTCTTCCCACTAAAGTATCCCTCGTATGCATGAGAGTGATAAAAGGTAAGTATACTTTGATGCTCACTCTCAGAGATAGCATCAAATAACTTGATCAGGGCAATATTTGAACAATCTGGGTTCCTCCCAATAATACTGTTTGACCTGTGAGAAGAATCGATCTTCTCCTGTTTTGTTCGATGGAGAGGCACTTGCCCTATTGCCAAGTACTTAATGATGTGGACAAACCATGGTGTTTGGTCAGAGGAGATTGTAAAAATTTGTTTGTTAAAAAATTTCTCCTTGACCTCATCTATATCCATCGTGTGTTCAATTAAGATTCTAGAAATGTGATCAGCTACCATATTTTGGAACTCTTCTTGTCTCAAATTTCTAAGTCAAATTCTTATAGTAGAAGGATTCATTTGATCAATTACGATTTAGTATCTTTCTTTGAGAACAGATGTTTTAGAGCCGTGTGATCAGAATCCACTAGAACTTTAGATCCTAATAGATATGAATGAAATTTTTTGTGTGCGAACACTACCGCTAGTAGCTCTTTTTTCGTTGTGGAGTAATTCAATTGAGCATCGAAAAAAGTCTTACTAGCATAGTAGATCACATGTGGCTCCTTATTGATTCTTTGACCTAAGACGGCCCCTATTATAAAATTAGAAGCATCACACATGATCTCAAATGAGAGGGACCAATCAGGGGTTTCATTGTGGGTACTGTTGTCAGGGCTATTTGTAGCATGTGGAAGGCTTGCAAACAATCTTCATCAAAGGCAATTAGTATGTCCTTGGCTAGTAGATTGCACAAGGGTCTCAAGATCTTGCTAAAGTCTTTGATAAAGCGTCTGTAAAATTCGACGTGACTTAAGAAGGATCATATTTGTCGAATTGAGGTAGGGGTGGTAATTTTGAGATGACCTCAATTTTAGCTTTGTCTACCTCAATCCTCTTTTCGGATACAATATGTCCTAATACAATTCATTTTTGAACCATGAAATGGCTCTTTTTTAACTTAAGACTAGATTTATCTCCATGCAGTGCTTAAGGACTTTGGAGAGGTTATAGAGACAATCCTCAAAGGTAGTTTCAAATACAGAGAAATCATCCATGAAAATTTCGAGGTATTTATCCATCATATCCGAAAAAATGGTCAAGACATATCACTGAAATATAGCGGATGCATTGCAGAGCCCGAATGGCATACGTCGAAAAATGAAGGTGCCATCGGAAATACAGATACTTGATTGTACTCCGAATAACCATCCAAAAAATAGAAAAAATGTTGACCTACTAACCATTCCAGGATTTGGTTGATAAAGAGTAATGAAAAATGGTCCTTCTTAATAACGACGTTTAGTTTCCTATAGTTAATGCATACTTGCCAACCAGATGGTGTGCGAGTGGGAAGTAGTTCATTTTCTTCATTCTCCATCACAGTAATACCTGATTTCTCAGGTTCTACTTGGGTGGAGCCGACCCATTTATTATTGGATATGAGGTAGATGATTCCAGCATCTAACCACTTTACCATCTCTTTCTTCACTACTTCCTATATGTTCAGGTTCAATCTTCTCTGCATGTGTCGATGGGGTTTGACATCTGCCTCACAATAAATGTGGTACATATAGATGAAGGGGTCAATTTCTTTTAGATCGGTAATAGACCAGTCGATAGCCTCTTTATATTCCTTTAGAACACCAATCAATTGTGCTTCTTGATCCGAGGTCAAGTCTGATGTAATGATCACCGAGAGGGTATCATTGGGTCCTAGGAACACGTACTTAAGCGCAGCCCGAAGTGGCTTCAATTCTAGCATAGGTGGTAATCCTAATTGTTGCCCAGATGTTGCAACCCAAGAAAGAGGGGTGAATTGGGTTGTTTAAATATTTTAATCAAATTTACTTTCTAAAAAATAACGTTCCTCAATTTGAAATTTAACCAAGTGATTGTGATGTGATCAATATGTGCTGTAGCAAAAGCAAATGATCAATAAAACTTTATAATAAATAATCTAGTGAAAAATAAGAACTAAAAGCAAATAAAGTAAGAAAAGTAAGAAAAGCAATGTATAATCATAAATACATAGATTTTATAGTGGTTCGGTGCAACCCACACCTATGTCTACTCTCCAAACTTTTCTTGGGATGTTCACTATAATCCTCCCTTGATTACAGTGTATTTATTTTTTAGACTCACAAACAAATTCAATTGATTTTCAGGATCACCAACCAAATTTATATCGTTAATTTTCGAGCTCACTAACAATCTAATTGATTTTCGGACCAACCAACCAAAATCTAAGAAGTCTAATTTCAAGCTTGGATGGCCAAATCTCCAAGTTTCTTCTCCCAAAGAAACTTATAAAGAAATTACAAAATAAGATAAAGATTTCAATTCAAATAAAACAAAATAATGAACTCTTTTATGCTTGAAGAAGAGGCTGAAAAGATTGCTCATTTGATGCTTGATTTTTCTTCTTTGAATGCTGAGAGAATGCTTGAAAGGCTGTGGATGATTGCTTTTGAATACCCTCTAAATTCAACACTTAAAAC
>KE505251.1:389096-411785 GCA_000441515.1 Elaeis oleifera
TTTTTCTTTGTTTCCTTTTCTTTTTCTTTCTTTCATCCTCATGAGCCATGAGGCATATGCTGGGATGAGCTTTCTTATCTTCTTAGGAGCTTGATGTCTCTTTTTGATTTGCTTCCTCAAAAATTATTTCCAATTTCTCCCAAATTTGTTTAGCTGAAATATGTGAAGAAATCAAGTTAAATTCATTTAACTCTAATGAAAAATAAAGAATATTCATAGCCTTAGCATTTAGTTGGATTATTCTTTATCATCTATTAATGCATTAGGTGTGTGTGAAGCATTGATTATAATTTTTCATAAATTATAATCTTGTGCTTGTATAAAAATCTTCATCCTAGCTTTTCAATAAATATAATTTAATCTATTAAGCATTGGGGGTTTATCTATAGAATAACCTTCACTAAGAAAAGATTCTATTTTAGATTGCAAGATCTTTTACTCTAGATCGCTAGATCAACAACTAATATAGAGCACCTGCTCTGATATTACTTGTTGCCTAGAGATAGCAGTCCAAGACAGGGGGGATGAATTGGGTTGTTTAAAAATTTTAATCAAATTTATTTTTAAACAATAATATTTTCAATTTAAACTTAACTAAGTGATTGTGATGTGATCATATGTACTGCAGCAAAAGCAAATGATCAACAAAACTTTGCAACAAATAATCTAGTAAAAAATAAGAACTAAAAGCAAGAAAAGCAATGCACAATCATAAACATATAGATTTTATAGTGGTTCAGTGCAACCCGTACCTTTGTCCACTCCCTAAGCTTTTCTTAAAATTTTTACTACAATTCTTCTTTGATTACAGTGTGTTTATTTTTTCGGGCTCATAACAAAACTTAGTTGGTTTTTCAGAACCACCAACCAAAACTTTACACCGTTAGTTTTTCGGACTCACTAACAACCCACTTGATTTTCGGGCTAACCAATCAAAACCTAACAAGTCCAATTTTGGATTGGATGGCCAAATCTTTAAGTTTCTTTCTCTCAAAATAACTTATAAAAAAATTACAAAACAAGATAAAGATTTCAGTTCAAATAAAATAAACAATGAACTTTTTTATGCTTGAAGAAGAGGTTGAAAAGATCACACATTTGAAGCTTGATTTTTCTTCTTTGAATGTTGAGAGAATGCTTGAAAGGCTGTTGATGATTGCTCTTGTAATATCCTTTGAATTCAATACTTGAAACCTCTCTTTTCTTTTTATAGATATGCAATGTGGCTCACTCTTATTCTTGAAGATATCTCACTTTAAGCTCTCATTTTCTTAAAAACTTACTTTCAATTTGATTCTCTAACCTTAAATATATTTGAAGGTAGTTGGAGAGTGAGTTCTAGCTGTTGGAAGCTCTGAAATAGTTGTTGGAGTGAAGAATAGCTGGTGGATAATATTTAAAAACTAGCTGTTAAGCCTATCAGAAGCCATCGAGTCGGCTTGAATTGGTCTCGAGTAGGCTCGATTTGGATTTGAGCTGGCTCAAGCTTATTTCGAGTTGGTTCGAACTGTAGAAATGAAGATTTAGCTTTCTGGAGTACTGATCGAGCTGGTTCGGATCTTGCTTCAAGCTGACTCGAGCTGCAGAACTCAAAATTCTTCTTTCTATCCACCTACAAGAGCTGGCTTGAATTTATCTTAAACTGGCTCGATCTGCAGAATCTAAAAATCTCTTTTCTATCATCCTGAGAGAGCTAGCTTGGATCAATTTTGAGCTGGCTCGATCGCATGTCAAACCAAAATATCAAGAGCGTTTCGTGCCAGAACTGGCTTAGTTCTTAGGTGGGTCGGCTCCAAACGTTCCAACTTTATTTTTCTTTATTGTTTGACCTTTCAAACTTGAATTTTTTGATCTCAATTTCTTCTAAATAATATTTTCATCTTTCAAATTTATTTTTTTCATAATGAGCCATCCTTGTTTCAGTGAAGGAGTTAGCTCATCTTGCTCTGGGGTCGACTCCATTAAGTTTAAATTTGAATTTTCTCTCTTGAAGACTTTGACTTAGTAATTTATAATTTTTTTAATAATATTCTTTAATGTTAACACCTGAAAAGATTTACAAATATTCTTGAAACACATGATTAGATATATGATATACTCAAAGTTTGGTGATCATCAAAATCAATCGCAGGGTCAACACTAATGATGAGGCTGTGGGTGTACTGGCTAATGTAGGCAATGGCTCATAATTGATTGTCCATGGGATAGTGGTTTTAGCATAAGGTGTATCAACTAGAGTGTTTACTTCTTTGCTACCTCTCTCCATATCACAATCATCCACTCCAAAGTACGCTAAGTGGGTGTCTAGGGAATTGAGTGCAAAAATTATTGATGTTGCTTCCTCTATGATGTCCTCGAATGTATCTATTTCGAAGCAACTATCTGTTGATGGCCTTTGAGATGCACCAAACACATTCAGTCTCAATTTTTTATTCCTAAATGATACATCCATGACTCCTATCCTACAGTTGATGAACACGTTTACCATAGCTAGGAAGGTTTTGCCTAAGATAATACAAATTTACCTCGGATTACCACTTAGTTTCATGTCAAGGACTAAAAAATCAATCAAAAATAAAACTCATCTACCTTGACCAAAACATAAGTTTCGGTTAACTGTAAGGTGACGGACTGTAAGGTGACAGACATGGGTTTCGATTCTCCAAATCCAAAGAGTTCATATATCGAGCTAGATAAAAGGTTCACACTTGTCTTTAGGTCCAGGAGAGCTTGTTCAATGTGAAAGTCCCCTCTAATACAGAAAATGATAGGGGCACTTGTATCTTTAAGCTTTGGAGGGAAAGCATGCTGGAAGACAGAGCTAGCCTATTTGATGAGGCATACTTTCTTTGGGAGTTGTGTTTGAGATTTGTATTTTTGGGTGCACAATTTCTTCAAAAATTTTGCATATACTGGGACTTGTTTGATTGTGTCCAGAAGGAGAAGAATAATTCAAACTTGTTTAAACAATTCCAACATCTCGTCTAGTTTTTCTCCCTTCTTATCTGTAGGAATCGGGTCTTTTAGGGCACTCGAAAATGAGACTTTGGGCACGTAAGGTGGTATTGGCTCATCCCTCACTTTTTGGTCCTCCTTATTCTTAGTTGGTTCGGGGTTAGTCAGAGGTTCTGGGTCGATCTTATTGGTTTTGCTGGTTGTGTTGATGACCTTGTTTCTAAGAGTCATGGCTGATTTGGCATGTTCAAAAAAAGTTTTGAGGGCATCGGAGCTTTCAGCCATGAATTGCCCTCTTGGGTTACTCTCAGATTGGTTAGGTAATTTCTCTCCTTCCCTTCTATTGAATGTGGTCGTTAGTTGACCAATTTGGATCTCTAGCTTAGCGATATATTGCATGTGGGAATGAAGGATCTGAGTGTTGACTTCTATTCATTATAGCGGTTTCAAGACTTTCTCTTTAAAGTCAGAGTCATGGGTCGTGGTGGACGGTTAAGGGGTATTTTGATAGTATGGTCCTTGCCTATATGTCGGGTCGTTATAGTTGGATCTAGGTGTCACAAGGCCTACCCCTGGTTGTAGTCTCCAGAAAAAATTCAGGTAGTTTCTCCAGTCAGGGTTATATGTGTTCGAATATGGATCATTTTCAGATCTACGAGTTGGTTGGGATTGAGTTTGCTGGACTTGCTCATATACGAACTCAGAAAATTGGGATACAGCTAGGCATTCAGTAACGAAATGGGTCGGGCTTTTGCATAGTGCATGCACATCTTGGACAGGATTGGATGAAATAGGTGAGTGTCCAGTATTCAGTAGGCAGTCTAATTTCTGAGACAACTCATCCACTCTACTATGGATATTTATGATATTTCCAACCTCATAGATTTCACTTCTTTTCTATGGGAACATCGATTTTTCTCTAGAGGCATTAGACATGTGATGCAAGAAATTCTCACTAAGTATCTCAAAGAGCTGCCAAGTCTCGTGCTCACTTTTGAGCATGAATGTCCTACCATACAATGCATCAACCATTTATTGGTGTTTCTCTAATAGACCATCATAGAAATACTGAACAAGTTACCATTTAGGGACAGCATGATGCAGATATTTATGGAGGAGGTATTTTAGCCTTTTTCATGTCTCATGAAAGAGTTCTCCATCCAATTGGAAAAAACTAATGATGGTTTTCTAATTTGATTGATTTTTTCAATTGAAAAGTATTTCTTAAGGAACTCTCTCTGAAGATAGTTCCAGGTTGAAATATTTATGGAGTTTAAAAGTTAGCCAATACTTGATTTTGTCCTTAAGCGAGAATGGGAATAATTTCAACTGAAAGGCATCATCAGAGAAGTTTTGGATTTTTATTGTGGAGTATATCTCAAAAAATTTATCCCAGTGTTTGTATGGGTCCTCATTCGACAGTCCATAGATAGATGGTAGCATTTGAATAATACTGGACTTGATTTCTTATTGTACTGCCTCCATGGGAGGAGGCTAGATACATGACGAGTAGGTGTAGGTTGAAGGAGTAAAGTACTCCTTCAATTACCATGGTGGGTTAGTCTCTTGATTTGGGTCCATGGTTTTGACTCGATTTGTTAGAATCATTCTTTCTAGTTCTAGTTCTAGTGGGTATAAATCAGGTTGTAATTATTTATGTCCTAGCATGCACCCAAAAGATCTAACCGAGTTCTAATTTTAGCAAGTTTTTTTTTTTTTGAAAGAGAAAAAAAGAAAGGAGAAGAAAGAGAGAAAAGAGTTCTAAAGAAGAGAACTTAAGACGTCCTAAAGCTAAGAAGAGAGAGAAGAATTAGTTGCGGATAGATGTTAATTGCAATCAAGTTAGCACAAAATAGACTCTCCATCCTGAGATTATCCTAGATCTAGTAGCTCCTAACTTTTCAAGTGCACCATTAAGCACTCTAAGTGTGAACCTAACCAACCAACTAGTCAGATAAGTGTAAAGTTGGTGGAGGTCCTCCTGTTGCTTTTCTTAGACATTAACTAAATTGATCAGGTCAGTGAACGAAATCAATTAAATAACCATTTTCTTTCAAGACGTAGTCTCTGAACCACTTTTCTAGACACCAACTAATCAACTAAGCCTGATCCGGTTCAACTTTCAAGGTTACTTATCCTATTGAGCTCGAGTTCCTTAGCGGCTGATGTCTAGTTAATTTTAATTTAGAGACTTGGGTTAATGCAAATGCAGGATGGTGGTTTGTAGACCAAGGGAGGATGATGAAATTTTTACCTTATGTTGTTTATGGATTATGCCCTTAAGATATTTTATGAAAATATGCAATGCAAAAAGAAAGGATGTCCAATATAAGTAAGAAGCTTTTAAGGTTCATTTAGTTTCTTTATTTTAGTTAAGTGTTATACGATATTTTATTTTTTTATATTATATTATCTTTAAGCAAGAAAGAATAATAGATAAGTTTTAAATTAGGTTAATTAGGTGTAAGAAGATCTAGAGTCTAACCTAAAAAAACTAATTAAGTTAGGAATATAAGGCAACTAGATATCCTATAATTAAAGCAAAAAATCAAATTTACTATTTAAAATAGAAATATTTTTTTTCTTTTTGATATTTTGCTATTTTTTTAATATCCAGGGAATATATTAAAAGGAAGTAAATTATTCTAAAAACAAAAGGCAAGTTTGAAATAGGTAGGAAGTCAAATGTACATAAAAGGCAAAAATTATTTTACTAAAAAGGTAGTAAAATAATCTAAAACAAGAAATAAAGATCTAGAAAGCAGTAAAATATAATTTTTTCTTTGTATTTTGTAGATTTTTTTTTCAAACAATCATGCCAAGATCTCTGATAATGGCACCAAAATCTGATGTGGATCGTAGTGCAGAAAATTAACCCTACTCACTACTATATAGATAGGGTGAGTCGGGATCGTATCCTCAAGGATCTAAGTCTGATTATTTCAAAATAAAAAAAATTTGAGAAAAACTAATAAAGAGATAAAAAAATTATAATAAAAAGATTTTTTATTAATCTAATAAAGCATACATAAAGAAAAGATAAAAATATGATACAAGATAATTAACTCTAGATTGAATCTTCTAGCTGTGCCTGATGGTAGGTGTGCTTTTTTGAATCCTTCGTCTTCCTCCATGCAGACAGCGGCAGGATGGTTGGAAGGCTTGGTCTAGAAACTCCAAAGAAAAAAGGTAGATGAAAGTATGGAGATAATAAAGAAGAAGGATAGTGGCACTAGGATTAGGACCTCTCCTAGATTTGGTGAAAGAAATGCTAGGGTTAGGATCTCCAATAGTCTTTTTGAAATATGGATAAGGGATCTATGGAGGAGTATGATGGTGGTAAGAAAGAGGAGGAGGGGTTGCTAGGGTTAGGACCTCTCTTAGACTTCTTGGGCGTGGAGAAGAGAGGAGAAAGGAGGGGGATGGCAACTAGATAGACTTCTTGGGCATGACGCTTTATGGGCAAGAAAGGGCGGCCAAAGGCTTTAAATAAGGAGCCAAGGCAGCCGGCCTAGGGTTTGGAGCCAATTGAGTGGCGGCATGAGGAAGAACCATTGGATCTTCATATAGCTTCTCCTCCATCGATCAATAAGTCACGTTCACACTTGGATCCATGTGATATGTAATTTTATAATCTGAGCCCTTGATTTTTAAGTTATGTTTACACTTGATTGAAGGGCCATGATTCTTCATGAATGGTGCCTCATCTATGGACCCTTGGATGGAGTCTTTTGCTTCTTAGCCCTTAGATCTCTTGCTTAATTGGTAGCCCCTTGGAATCAGTCTTGGTTCACTCGATTTGAAGCCCAATTGGATGGAATTGAACACGATCTCTTGATTGCCTACAAAATAGGATAAGAACATCAAATTCTAATTAATTAATATCAATCAGTGCAATATTTGCGGTTCTTATTGTTATAAATTAAGTGTTCATCAGCAGCCTCATAGTGAACAGTCGAGGCATCTCTGGTCTAAAGACTAGTCATACTACTATAGCATCGAGTAAGTCACTAATGAGTGGGTAGCCATCCAAGTAACTTTCCATAATGGTCATGCTCGGTATCTTTGTTCTCTAATAAATACCTGCACTCTCGCTTCAGTGTCCCCACACTGTAGACTCAAGACTCGTCTATCCTAAGAAAGTAATTAGTGCACTGATCGGATCAATCACCACCCCTGTGATTATCCTTTGATTGGGAGTATTTAAGAATTAATTATCGATGACATATGTCTTACATTTTTAACTCTTGAGAATATGTGTCATCATTTTATTAATTTTTGAATGACTCATGGACACAAAACACAATATGAATAAAAATAATATAATTTATTAGTTTCAAAAGTATACTTATAAAATATATCCCTAGAATATTTACAAGTGTCTGCCTAATTGATTTCTAGGACAAACATCTAATAGTCTCCTTCTTGCACTAAAGCTAATTGGCCATTAACTTAAGTTCCATCTTCTCAAGGTGGACTTCAGTCTTCTACTGGCTCAGCGGCTTAATCAGTGGATCAGCTATATTATCCATGGAATCTACTCTCTACATCTCGATGTACTTCTTCTCGAGGTATTCACGAATTAGATGGATTGTATGTGTTTGGACTTCTGCTGAGACATGGGTTCCTTAGCCAGAGCTATGGCACCGTTGTTGTCGTAGTAGAGTATTATGTCATCTGATGACATGACATCCAGCTTCACAATAAATTTTTTAAACTAGAAGGCTTCCTTAGCAATCTCAGAAGGAGCGATATACTTAGCCTCCCTGGTGGAATCAACAATGATCGATTATTTGGAACTCTTTCAATTTACTGCACCATCATTGCAAAGGAATACATCCTGATATAGATTTTAGGACTGAGCATGGGTCGGTTTGATCGGGTTAATTGAAAAATTTTATCCGACCAAATCCAATCAGATTGAAAAAATTTAATCCACTACCGATCTTTTATCATGTATAAACCATTTGAAACTGAAGTGAACGGTTTGTAGCGGGTTCGTATGGATTGTGTCGGTTTGGAATTTAATATTGATCCAATATTGATTTTAAATCCATATTGGCCCACTTAAGCTTATTTATTTTTTTATCAATTTAATCTGAAAATGATCTAAATCTTATAAGTTATAAATTTAAACTTATTTTGAATCTATATAAATAAATAAAAAATAAAAGATTTACTCATCTAAAAGTAACTACATCTGAAAATTTTCACTTTAAAATTGTCTCAAATTGATGTGCTTCCATCAACAATTCAATATTAATATTCTCATGAATCCAAATAGGTAACGTGGTGTTTTTTAGAATGAAGTATTTAAGTTTAAATGTTGCTGTCCCAAAATAAAGTTAGTTTGTGAAATACTACATCAATTTGCTTTGGTTTCATATGATTTAAAAGTGTAGGAACTAACCAACCATACATAACTGATTTTTTACAAATTCCAACCCGATTCCACCCAATTTATGTCTTTCAACCAACCAAATCGATGTTTATTGGGTCAGATTGGTGGGTTTCTTTGGGTTTCGATTATTTGCTAAGCCCTAGTAGACTTTCTATCATCAATATTAGACATTGTTCGTCTGAGACTATGTATCCCTGAACCTTTAGCTCTCCTCCTCCAAAGATCAAGAATATATCCTGAGTCTTTTTCAAGTACTTAAGGATATTTTTCACAGCAATCCAGTGTTCTTCACCTAGATTTGACTGATATCTGCTTGTGATACTCACAACATAAGCTATATCAGGTCGTGTACATAGCATAGCATATTTGAAGTTTCTTATAGTCGAAGCATAAGGGATCTTACTCATATGTTGTATCTTTTCAGATATATTGGAGCACATCTTTTTAGAGAGATGAACTCCATATCTGAAGGACAGAAGTCTCCTCTTGAAGTTTTTCATGCAGACCTTTTCAGCATCTTCTCTATGTACAGCTTCTATGATAGACCTAGCATCCTTTTAGATTTGTCTCTATAGACATTTATCGCCAAAATGTAGCATGCTTCTCCAAAGTCTTTCATGGAGAACTCTTTCGACAACCAAATCTTAACTGAAGTCATCATGAGAATATCATTTTCAATTAGGAGGATATCATCCACATACAATACGAAGAACGTAACAGCACTCTCGTTGACTTTCTTGTAAACACACAGTTCTTTCTCATTCTTGATAAAATCAAATGATTTGATTGCATCATTAAAATAAGTATTCTAACTCTGAGATATTTGCTTGAGTCTATATATGGATCTTTGCAGCTTGCAGACCTTGTGATCTCCATCACTGAAAGTAAAATTCAAAGACTGCTCCATGTAGATATCATCCTCAAGATATCTATATAGGAAGACGGTTTTCACATCCGTCTGTCATATCTCATAATCATCAGATGCTGTAATTGCAAACAATGTTCGAATGGATTTCAGCATGGCCATTAGTGAAAAGGTATCCTGATAGTCAATATCTTCGTGTTCACTATAACCTTTAACTATAAGCCTTGCTTAAAAGTTTCTACCTTTCCATCCGATCCTATCTTTCTCTTGCAAAGCTATTTACACCCAATTAGTACTATACCTTCTAGTAGATCTATTAATATCCAGACTTGGTTGGAATACATTGAGTCAATTTCTGACTTTATAGCTTCCAACCATTTCTCGAAATCGATATCTAACATTGTCTGGTCATAGATTCTTGGATCATCTCCATGTTCTCTATTTTCCATAAGAAATATTTCTTTACTTTCTCTGAAATAATACCTAAATATCTTTTAGGAGGATAAAAAATTCTATTTGATTTTCGAGGTGAAAGAGGATCTATATGTACTGGTTCAGCTAGAATAGGTTCAATAGATTTTATGACTCGTTGCTCTTCAAAGACTTTCTCTTTGAGCCCTATTTGCCTCCCACTACTTCCATCTTAGATACACTATTTTTTTAGGAAGACAATATTTCAGCTCACAATCATATTATGATCCTCTGGGAGGTAAAATAGTATCCTGGAGATTCTTTTGGATACCCTATGAAATGAGCCCTTAAGGACCTTGTCTCTAGCTTATCCGTCTGAAGTCTTTTGATATCTACCGAACATCTTCAAATTCTGAGATAACCAAGACTTGATTTCTTACTATACCACATCTCATATAGTATGGTAGGAATGAATTTATAGAGAACCCTATTTACTAGATAGTTAGCAATAAGCAAAGCATATCTCCAAAGATATAAAGAAAGATCCGTGAAACTTATCATAGATCGAACCATATCTAATAGGATCTGATTTCTCCATTCTGAAACCCCATTGAGTTGAGACGTTCCAGTAGAGTCCATTATGAAACTATATCATTTTTCTTGAGATAATCCAAAAATTTCATACTTAAGTAACCTCCTCGATCTGATCGAAGTACTTTTAAGATTTTTTCGATATATTTTTCTACTTCATATCTGAATTTTTTGAATTTTTCAAAGACTTCAGACTTGTGTCTCATAAGATATATATATCCGTATCATGAATATTCATCGATAAAGATGATGAAGTAGATATAACCTCTTCTAGCCGGCATATTGAATGGGCCGCATGCATCAGTGTGTACCAAAGCAAGTCCATCAGTGGTCCTTTCCTCTTGTCCCACAAAGGGCATCTTGGTCATCTTTAGTTGAAGACAAGATTCATAGATTGGATATGACTTAATAGTTAATGAGCCTAATAGTCCATCTTTCTCCAGTCTACTAATTCTTTGTTCTCCTATATGATCCAGCTTAAGGTGCCACAAATACTTAAGGTCAATATTATCTCTAGGTCTTTTAGATTCTATGATATTCACTACCTGTGCAGACAAATTCACTGATACATCTACATGTAAGTGATAGAAACTATCAATTAAAAGATCATATCCAACCATTTTATTTCAAAATAATGATACAATAGTTTTATTGAAATTAAATACATAATTATCCTACGACAAACTTGAAACAAAAATCAAATTCCTGCTTGCAGCAGGTACAAAGTAACAGCCCCTAAATAATAAACTATGTCTTGATAGTAGTCGCAGAGGATTGATGTCCACGGCTATAGCAGCAACTCTTTCTCTATTTCCGACTCAGAGTTATTTTACCTTCTCTCAGCCTTCTACTTTCTCAAGATCCTGCATAAAAGTGCATAAATGAGTACTAGAACTAGAGTCTAGGATCCAACTAGAATTAGAAAAATCGTAAGGTTAGTTTCAATTACTAGCAGGTCCAACATTCCTTCTGAAGGTACATTATCTTTTTTCTTCTTCAAGCTCTCTAGGTAGACAGAACAGTTCCCCTTTTAATGGCCATCAGAGTCGCAGTGGAAATACTTTTCTTCTCTACGACCTTGTTCTTAGGAGCTTCCTTCTTAGGCCTATTCTCATTCTTCTATTTCTTGACGGACTTTTTCTTCTTTTACGTGGACTTTCTCTTGGAAGATGAAGTTCACTCTACAGTAAGAACAATGTCCTTTGAACACTTCAAGTTCCCTTCGATTGTAACTAGTATATTCAAGAGTTTGACCTTGGTGCAGTCGATTTTGTTCATATGAAAGTTTATAATAAATTGCCCATATGAGTCAGGAAGGGATTGAAGGATTAGATCAACTTGCAATTCCTTATCCATGACTAACACGAGCTTCTTAAGCTCCTCAAAATCTTTGATCATTGTCAAACAATGATCATAGACAGACTGTCCCTCACTCAGTTTTACCTTGAAGAATCTCTTAGATATTTCATAGCGCGTAGACTTGCTTTGTTCGCCATATAACTCTTTGAGATGATCAAGCATGGCCTTGACAGTCTTCATGTCCTCATGTTGGTGTTGAAGTTCATTTGACATAGATGCCGATATATAGCACCAAGCCTTGTTGTCATCGTCCAATCAATTTCCATATGCTACCTTTTGGTTAGCTGTCGGACGAGCTGGTAGCACAGGGATATTCTGGTCTATGACATAGCTGAGCTTCTCAGAACTCAAAATAATTTTCAAGTTCTGGAGCTAGTCTTTATAATTAGAACTGGTTAAGCAGTTGGTTCTAGAATACAGATGAGAGGGTTGGAGGCAAACATTTTCTAGCAGAGAGAAGAAGATTCTAGTTTTGTAATTGACTTGTATTAGTTTGTTTTAAGATTTTTATTTTAAAAGCAAACTCGACTCCCACTATTTCTTTGAATCTCTCATACTCAGGTGGAGAAATGAAAACTCCTTTACAATTAGGCTTTGAAGTGGATACTGCGGTCTCATTGATTAGCACACCACCTCATCTAATAGTTATTGAGATATGTCAACCAATGCATGGATAACTCTTGTCTAATGCTTCTCAAGCATCTTGCAGTGGTCTTCGATCTCTAAGTTCTGTAGGCCTCACCTGACAGTTATTGGCCTTATTTCTTAGTTAAGTCAAACCCACCATTCTTATGTAAGTGAAATCGTTATTAGATCCTTTACCTAACAGTTATTGGGCCCAATCCCATCTCCATCCTACAACATCTTATGTTAATAGAATAGTTACATTTTTTTCAGTACAACCGAACTACTATATCCAGCCAAGAACAGTCAATATCAGATAAGGCTTGCACATCTACAATGATAGAAGATCGCTCGACTTAATATCCATGAGGAGATTTAATTTAGATCTCTTTATTTAATTATTTATTTGCATCCGATGTAAATCCATAATTAATGGATCTACATGAGAGATCCTTACTTGGTTGATCAAGATTGGACTCATGGTGCAGTGCAAATGTAGTGAACCTAACATGAAGCTCTCCAAAATCAAATTTGATCAACCAGATTGGTCAGATAAGTGCAAGATTGATGGAAGGCTCCTCACGCATGAGCAACAGTTCTAATTAAGTAACCACCTTTCTTTAAAACACTTGTCAGAGATATCAATTGGTCAATCTATTCTAAATTGACTAGTTATGAGTTTCCCTTACTATAGATAGTAGGATTGCAACCATCTTCATGTGTATTCATGATGCAACCCTGCATGAAGGGTTGTGATGATCGATGGTGGTCATCACATATATCAAAGAAAACACCACGTGATTATCTCATAATCTTTTGATTTGAGGGTCTCATCTCTTCTCATTTTAGGATATTTTTTCAGCATAATATCCATTATACCAGGGCAACCTTATGTCAGAATGATTTTAGATTATCTCATATTCTGATAAAATAGATTTTATTACATTTCATGAATATCTCATATTCAAATAAATAGTTTTTATTTATTAGGGTTTCTTTTTTCACATCTCATATGAAAAATTAAAATCCTTTATGATTTAGGTGTCTAGATTGATCATTTTAATCAACAACTTGATTAATTAATCAACTTATGAAACCTAAACCCTAATTTCTTTTTTCATGTACAAAGAAAATCTTGATATGAGGGTCTCATCTTTTTTTATCCTAGAACAATCTTTCAGCATAACATCCATTATGCCAGGATAATCTTATGTCAAGATGATTTAAATTAATCCTAAATCTTCAACCTGGCTTTGATACCACTTGAAGGATCTCTTAGGTTCTTCGTATGTATTTTAATTAATCTCATTAATTAAAATCTGTTTCACATGATCTAATTAGTCATATTAATAGAAAAGATAGAGATGAAAAGATCTGATCTAATCATGTAAGCACAGTGGAATAAAATAATCTACCTAATCTTCATGTGAAAAAGAAACCTAATATCAAGATCTCTATGTACATATGAGAAAGAAGTAGAATGAAAGAAATGATTTCTTTATACCTTTGTGCAGATAGATAAACACCGCAATTGATAATTGTGGTTTGTTCTTTTCTTATAGCTGCACAAGTATCCCACCTCTATAGGTATCCACATAGAGATGAGGGCTGATCAGTAACCTTCTTGGTTCTTCAAGGTGCTAGTTCTCTTACAGAACCTTTGCTTGACGTAAGAATCTTCTCAACACCTTAAGAATAGCAGCAGGACTTGGGCTTCTTCAAGATGTCTCTTTGTTAAAATCTGATTTCAGCAATAACTAGGAAGAGAGAGACTCCTTGGGCATGGAGAAGAAAGGAGGAAGAGGAGGGGGTGGCACCTAGGAGGAAGGGGACTTTGTGGAATGTGGAACTCTATGAGACCAAGGGGTTTAGCCACTTATTATAGGCATAAAAACCTAAGTTGGCGCTGAATCAACTATAGAAATAAATCATATAGAAATAAATCACCTCAAAAGAGAGAGAATTTCAATCTTACTGCCCCACCTAAATCAGCCAACAACTTGTCAAAATTGGCTTGGCCGGCTACGATTTCATAAACCCTAGAGGTGGCACCCACAACCTACCTTATTTGCTCCATAATGTGGTGCCTAAGGTTTCATTCAAGAAATCCTAGGGTATGGATCATTTAGACTGATCCAAGACCAAGTCAAAACCAATTAGGCTAGATTCAGATGTCACATACTAGGTGCATCCAAACTCATTTGATTGCATGTGACCTAACCTAATTTGATCCAAGCCTTGACCCAAATTCAATTGAACCAAATTTCTATTTGATTTAACTTGAATTTAGGCATAATTAATTTGATCCAATCAAATTAAGATATGAAATATTTGCACATTAGTCCTCCTTAATTCTTTTGCTAACCTTTAGGCAATTAAGTTCTTCTTTTTGTAACAATTACAAGTTAGTCTAATTATCAATCACATTGATAATTTAGATTTCAACCATCTGATTAGTCTCACACTTCTTATGTATATGACTCCATATATTCTATCCTGTTTGATAGTGAGATATATTATGATCTCTATAATAACATCATTGAAACTTCTTTCAATAGATTGAAACCTTTTCAATTCTTTCTAATTAAGAATCATTTGATCATCTATCTGATTCTCTATGAGCTCCACAATTCATCAGTGATACTTAGCAGTATATGGTGGCAAGCTAATAGATGAAATAGGAAGAACCTCTAGATATATTTATCATGTGATACAGTCCTTCTATCAAAGTCCGACTAGATGGAGGTTATGGATAACTCATCAAATCACAACATCTATCATATATAAAATTTACTTGACTTGAGTTCTTGATGTAAAGTACGTAAAATTTTTCACTATTCACTTTGTCCTAGTCACGGTCTTCTGAACTTAGTCTCATAAACTACATAGGATCATCTTTTTATCTACCAAGGATGATAGATTCTATCTTAGTGCATACTTATTCCTACATTGAACCTACTATAGCCAACATATAGCATAGGGACCCATATAGATAGGGACCGAGTTTATGTGCAGTCAAACTATGGCAGCCTCACTATGAACAGTCGAGGCACCTTAGGTCTAAAAACTAGTCACACTACTATAGCATCGAATAAGTCATTAATGAGAGGATAGCCATCCAAGTCACTTCTCGTAATGATCATATTCGATACCTTTATTCTCTAACAAACACATGCACTCTCTTTCCAGTGTCTCCATACTATAAACTCGAGACTCGTCTATTCTAAGAGAAGCGATTAGTGCATCGATCGGATCAATCACTATCCCTGTGATTATCTTTTGATCAAGAGCATTTAAGAATTAATTATCAATGACACATGTCTTAAATTTCAACTCATGAGAATATATGTCATCATTCTATTAATTCTTTGGATAATTCATAGACACAAAATACAACATGAATGAAAAATAATCTAATTTTACAAGTGTCAGCCTAATTGGCTTCTAGGGCATACATCTAATAGTTTTTTGTAAGCTATTTTTACTGGGGAAAATAGTACTAACTTGGTGGAGGTTTCTGATTGGTAATAAAAAGAGACTCCTTTCTTTGCTTATGTCCGTTGGTGCTCCTAATTTTATTGCTATCTTCTCTTGTATATGGTATTCTAAAAATTTGTGAGAAGACCCATTTAGAATTATCGAGATTTGGGGACTTTTTTTTTGGTTTGACATAATGGGAATCGTGAAGACCCATTTGGAGCCATGATCTACAGATCTTCACAACATATATAGGCTACAAGGAAATATAGAAATGAGCAACGAAAATAGGACATGTGCATAAGTTATCAGAGATTGATGATTTCACTCAACTGTCATGAGAAACCTCTCCCTTTAATTTCTCCTGCAAAGAACTAAACTCCATACTTTTAATCCTCAATCATGGCTTCAAGTTAAAAGAGGGAAGCTTTTTTTCTTTTTTCTGACAAGAGATAGTAAAATAGAGGAGAAGAACATAGGTACTTTAGAGAAGCATAGAAAAAAGTACTAACTTATTTGGTGCAGTTATGTTTGATGCATGAGACATCGAATCTATGCGTACTTCAATTTTACGTGTGCCCTTAACCCACAATCACAATAGAAGATGATATTTGGTTGGAGCATTGGGTGGAGGCACCCTCTGCTCTATCTTCTTCTTTCTCCCTCTGCTATATCATCCTCTCTCTTTTTTTCCACTTTTCCATGTTCGATTGGGAACAAAGATGAGGGCAAAAAAAAGGAGAAGATGATGGTCACATGAAAATCATGTGATTCTTCTTCCCTCCACTCCATTTTGCACAAAAACTAAGAAACTTCTGGGAAGGATACTTATAGTATTTTATAAAACTTAACCTCTCAGATGACCCTCAAATCATAACATCGCCTAACGAAGATAGATGACTGGATCTCTTTGCAATATTTTTAAAGTTTTGAGGTTCATTTGAAACTTTTTGTTTTGGAGTCTGAATATAAACGGGTCAAAGTTTAAAGGATGTTGCTATAATTTTTTCTAGTATTTATTTCCAACAAGCAAAATTTGTTTTGGAATTTTGTAACTAAATTTTTTTAAATATCATATTTTAGTTTCTAAATTTTTTTACATAAAATTTATGTATATCTCAAATTCTAAAATTCAATTTCTTTGATGTTAATAATTTTTAGATTTTCTAGGTAACAAACATCAGTAATCTAAATATCTAGTAATTAGTTTTCTATTTTAAATTTAAGAATTTAATTTTTTAAAATGAAGTTCTATTCTAAATTTTTGTAAGATAATTCTTTGGATATCCATATTTATTTTCAGATTTTTAATTAATATATTATGAATTAAAACCTATAACAAATTTTATAAATTGAAAATTATATAATGTAATTTTATATATTAAATTGCAACTAAATTTTAGATTATTAAATTTCTTGTATATATTATGTTTAGTGTTTTAAATACTATGTAATATCCTTTAGGGACTTATTTTTGTAAAATAGTTTCTTCATCAAAACATAATAAGGAAATTAGAAATTGAATTTATCATATCATAAGATATACTATTTTAAATGAATAAACTATAGAATTGATTTTTAGGTTGATCAATTTTCATGTAGGGTTACAGTCATGTTAGTTTGAGTAATTAGCAGATTTTATCTTGGTCTTAGGAAAATAATTATGAAAGAAAAATTTAGGAGAGAAATAATTTTACAAAAGAACTAAAAGCCAAAACAATGAGTTTGGCTCTCCTCACAAAGACACTCGACAGAAAAGGCTCCATATTTAAAATAATCTCTCATCTCTTGTTCTTCCCACACCCTTTTTCATACCTCAAAAGAGACTGCAAAGGTCTACTTAAATAAAGCATTACATTCATGGGATATCTAATTTTTAGTAGAACTCAAAAAACTAAAACTGACAAAAACAAAATTTTGAAAAACTTCTACGAGAAATAATTAAGTAGAATAATATTAGAAATAGAATCCTAAAGTCACTAAAATTAATGACCAACTAAAAATTGAATCCTAACTGAATTAAGACTTTGTAATGAATCTCAATACTCTTCATTGCCAAGTCCATACCGACAATGCTGAATTTGTTAGTATCATATAGTACCATAGTAGCTATTGCCATTATTGCCACAGTAATAGCAACATTTAACTTGTCGAACCAATAATTGAATAGCAAATTTTTTATTTGCTTGAATAATAATTCTTTTACTAGCTCATCCTCTTCAATGCATATATCAGAGATGATAATATCTTACAACATTTTTCTTAGCACTGACTCCACGATCTTGATGCCGATATTCTTTTGTGTATCCAACTTATCCCAATGAACGTTAACTTGCCAATTAGATTCACTGCTTATCAAAGACGCACCAGCCATTACCTACACATCTATGAAATTAGCAACAAAATTTTAGCTATATTCTCATACCTCCACTTAAGCAACTTTGTTGCCTAGATAGACAACCAAAGAGTGGGGGATGAACTATTTTTCCAAAAATTAGTGTGCCAAGTGAATGTGCAGAGGAGCAATGTGTTCAAACTATAAGTATGCAAAAGCAAATGTGAGTAAGATGGAAAGTAATAAGAATACAGACAAATATGAAGTTTTATAGTCGATCGATGCCAAACTCAATATCTATATCCACTCCTTAAGTCCTCTCTCAAAAATTCCATTATAATCTCTCAAGGATTGCAGTATGATTGTTTACTTGGACTTATAATCAAACCTAGTTAATTTGTCAATGAAAATCAATCGAAGCCATTCCTAGGCTTGTATAACTAATACAATCCAATTCAAGTCTTGGATAGGTCTTTCTCTCAAGTTTTAGCCCTAATTGAAATGTGTTCCAAAAGAATTAAGAATGAATGAAGGAACACAATGAAAAGTGCTCCTAAAGAGTAAATGAAAAGTTGTTGAAGCTTGAGAGAACACCACTTTGGAGCCATGACAATTTATACATTCTTCTTGCAACTATATGAGAACTCAAGAGTATAGTGGTTAGGAAGTGATTGCACTCTCTTGAATGAACACTTAAAGTATCTTGAGTTTTTTCTTTGTTTTCCTTCTTTTCTCTCTTCTTCAATATGTTTGGCATGCATTTGGGGCTCTTAGAAGGTCCAAAAATAGATTATTGCTCATTGAAAGGCTAAAACTAGCTGTTGGAGAAGTTCTACACAATTATGTAGCTTTTATAAAACTAACCGTTAGAGTTGTTGGATGCAGTGGGTCGACTCGGATCAACTTGGAGCCGACTTGAAGTTGACTAGGGCTTGACTCGAGGTAACTTGGGGTTGACTGAAGAACTAGTCAATTTTGGCACCTCTGTGTGATGTTTGAGAGAGTTAGTTCAGTTGAATTTTAGATTGACTCATAGTCTGAAGGAGTCGGCTAGAAAATAAGCTAAAAATTATTGTTGTTGATCTAAAGAATAATTTTGATAAATACAAAGTATTTGAGTACATGATAGAACTAATAATTTGTTAAAGTATATGTTAAGAAAAGTTTCAAAAAGCTAAAACCAATCCAAGAAAGTCAAAACAATTGCAAAAGTTTAAGACCAAGGAAAGCAAGTTTGTAAAGCTACATTATAAGAAAAGTGATGTTGAAGCCAAAGGATGATCCTAAATTTTGAAGAGATGACTTTAACATGTAAGATCTTAAATGATACAGAATTATAAGTTGATCCACTTGCGAGTCGACTCTTGGGAAAGACAAAAAGTTATATTTTTAGTCTGACTCTTCAACTGACTCCTCTAGACTATGAGTCAACCCCTAGTTAACTTCAAGTGTACCCTAAGTCAGCCGAGTTGACTCTCTTAGATAAGACAAAAAGATATAAAATTTGATCTAAACCCGAGTCGACCCCAAGTTGATCCAAGTCGACTTCACTATGTCTAACAACTCTAATGAATAGTTCTACAAAAGCTATAGAATTATGTAGAAAACTCCCAACGGCTAGTTTCCAACTTCTAATGGGCAAAAATCTATTTTTGGACCTTCTAAAAGTCTTAAATGCCTGCAAAACATATTGAAGAAATAAGAGAAGAAGAAAAACAAAGAGAAAACCTAAGATACATTAATTGAGTGTTCATTCAAAAGAGAGCATTTACTTTCCAACCACCAACCTCTTGATATTTTAAAGGATTTCAAGAAGAAGAAAAGAGCATTAATTGTCAAGCTTCCTCAATAATATTCTCTCGAGCTTGAAAACTTTTTACTTTCACTTTATGACCTTTTCTTATGTTCTTTGATATTTACTTTATTTATGTTGTAATAAATTTCAATTTGGATTGAAATTTGATAGATAGGTCGGTCCAAGCTTTGAATTGAATTATATCTTTATACAATCCTAGAAGTGGCCTGAAAGAGTGGTTTTGGTTGATTTTCATTGGCAAAATCAATTGAGTTTGATGTGAGCTTAAGCACAACAACCATGCTATAATCTTAGAAGGATTATAGTAAAATTTTCAAGAGTATGCTTGTGCAGTGGTGCACGTGTTGATTTTGACACCGAACTACTATAAAAATCTTATATTTGTATATGCTCTTGCTTACTTTTATTTTGTTCTCATTTGCATTAGGATGCTTATAGTTTTAATTCATTGTTTCCACTATACCTTCACTTCATATATCTTAAACTGTGCACATACATGTCTTAATTTTTTTGAAAAACCTAATTACCCCTCTTATGTTGGCTATCTGGGTAATAAGAGCTCTTAGTCTTGCCTTGAGAGCCGAAAAGTTGGGGCCAACTCATAATTGTGTGCTAATAGAAATTTTATATATCAAAGTCATCTCTTTGAAATTTGGGTCGACTTTTGACTTCAACCTTCATTTTTCTCACTTATAGCTTCCTAGACTTGCATTTTTTGGCCTCAAATTTTTGCAATTTACTTAAGCATTTTTGAATCAATTTGGCCTTCTAAAAGCTTTCTTAACATACACTTCAACAAATTATTGTATTCATTAAAATCATTCATTGGGTCAATAGTCTCCCTCTTTTGATGATGATAAGACATTGAATATAAATAAGAGTTAGTCTTAATATAAACAAATTAAGCTAATCAGATCAAAGTATTAGAGCAATAAGTCTAGAAAGTGAATGAAGTTTGTGAAAGTAATTAGATTGTGCCTTTGTAAGGGTATCAAAGCATTACAAATTTGAGTATTTCAAATTATTTCAACTTAGTTTTGAGAATGTATCATAATCTATCAGAGCAAGTTTGTAAGCTCAAGATACACTACAAGAAACAATGATTTTACAATCAATTTTGCAATCAAATTTTTTGATTGAAATTTATGACTAATTTTGCAATCAAAGTTTTTTGTGATTGATTATTAAAAAAATTAATATAGCAATTGAAAAATATCGATTCTAAATTAGTTGCAAAATTAAAATTTTACAATCGATAATAAAAAAATTAATATAGCAATCAAAAAATTGATTGTAAATTAAATTTTATGATCAATTTTGCAATCAAAAAATTGAATATAAAATAAATGTATAAATATTAATTTTATAGATTTGCAACTACAAATTCGATCGCAATAATTTTAATTATTTAATTTGATTTTAATAATTTAGTGATCAATTTTTGATTGCAAAATGGATTTATTATTTTACAACCAAAAAATTGATTGCAAGCTTTTCCTTTTTTGTTTCTATTAAAAATTTTACGACTGAAAATCAATCGTAAAATTTTTGACTTAATTTTAATCTATAGATAAGTTTGCGATTGATTTTTTGATCACAAATTTTTTTAATATTTATAACCAAAAATTAATCATAAAATATTTAATTATTTTTAATTTAAATATATTTATGATCAATTTTTAGTTACAAAATATTAAAAAATTTATGACTAAAAAATCGATCATAAAATACTTGAATTATTTTTTAAATCTCTAAATAATTTTATGATCAAAAAATTGGTTGCAAACTTATTTACAGATAAAGGAAATAATTTAAAATTTTACGATCAATTTTTGGTTACAAATTTTTTTATATTTTGCAACCAAAAAGTCGATCGTAAATATATTTTACAATCGAATATTATTTTTTTATTTTTTCTGAATATGATATAATTTAAATTTAAAGTTCATCTTTATCATTCATTATCTAAATAATTATTGTTACAGTATTATCACAAAAGACCGTCTCGATTCGATAGCCTTAGCTATATCAATTAATAAAATTTGATTTCGATGGTCACGAATGACTGCGTGATGATCTGATAGATAGAAATGACCAATAGATCAAAAAATTTACAACGATAATTTTGATGATATTTATAGCATACTATTAAAATTTAACTTTAATCGGACATCATTATCATGATCAATTAGCATGGGATAATTTAGACCGTTAATAAAAAATGATGATCAAAGGGCCAAATAGCTTTCGATTATAAGATGATTTTTTAGATAAATGATCTTTGCTATTACTTTGATCATATGTATGGTGATTATTGTAAAATTCAAACCATGCATATATAAATCATCCACATTAAGTAGATCTTACAAAAGTATAAGTACTTAAGGATTTTAAGAATGAGTATTAAGAGATATAGTTTTGGATGGTTCATATATGTGCGATTTAAATTTTATGATCGCCACCATACAATAATTAAAATAGTATCAAAGATCATTTATTAAAAATCATCTTATAATCGGATATCGTTTGGCCATTTGATTACTCATTTTTTATTTAACAGTCCAAATTATCTCATGCTAAATTGACCATGATAATGATGTTTGATTGAAGTAAAATTTTGATAGTATACTATAAATATCATCAAGATCATCATTATAGATTTTTAGATCCATCGATGATCTCAATCTATTAGATCATCATGCGGTCGTTTGCGATCGTCGAATCGAATTTTATCGATTGACATAGCTAGGGCAATCGGATCGAGATGATCTTTTGTGATGATACTCTAATGATAATTACTTAAATAATGAATGATGAAGATAAACTTTAAATTCTAAAATTATACCATATTCAGA
>KE505251.1:413720-427001 GCA_000441515.1 Elaeis oleifera
TAATTAAAAAATTTGAAAATAATTAACGATCAATTTTATGATCGATTTTATAATAAAAAAATATTTTTCAAAATTAATGATTGATTTTATGATCAATAAGTTAATTAAAAAATAAAATAATTCATAATTGATTTTATGATCAATTTTATTAATAAAAAATTGAAAAATAATTAACAACTGATTTTATGATCAATTTATTAATAAAAATATTTTAATAAATTTAGCAATCAATTTTATTAATAAAAAAATTAAAAATAATTAACGATAGATTTTATAATCAATTTTATTAATAAAAAATATTTTAACAAAATTAGTGAATGATTTACAATCGATATATTAATTAAAAAAATTTAAAATAATTAGCAACCAATTTTATGATTGATTTTATGAATAAAAATTTTTAAATAATTAGCGACTAATTTTATGATTGATGTATTAATAAAAAAATATTTAATAAATTTAGCAATTGATTTTGTGATCGATTTTAGCGATCGATTTTGTAACTAATTTTAAAAATAAATATTATAAACTTAAGTTATTTTTTATTTTTGATTGCTAAATCAGTCATAAAATTTTGTGATCGATTTAAATTGATCGTAAAATTTTGCAACCAGAATTTTTGCAATCGATTAAAAATGATCATAAAATTGGTCACAAAATAATTAGTAATCGATTTTTATTATTTTGGAACCGATTTTTCAGTCGCTAAATCCCTATTTATTGTAGTGATACCAAGTGCAAAAATAGCTAAATATCTTATTTAACATGATTTTAAGCAAGAAAATAAGCATGCATCATGATTTTAAGCATGTTTCAATTGAAGTCAGGTTAGGTACCAGAGCATACAAAGTTGAGGTATCACAGCAGGAATTTTTAATTTTCTCAACCTTCAGAATATTTCTTAATTTTCTCGATTTATATTGATAGTTTTAATTAAGGTGCTTACATTCAAATGTTTATACTCAAACAATATATTATCTCGCTCCCCCTTTTGTCATCATGCAAAAATTAAGACAAGAAAGAAGTACAAGCCAGTGAAACACAACAAATGATGACTAAAAGATAGTCTTTTCAATAGTTAAGTATAATCTTTACAAGTATGTATCATACAAAATGAATGTATTGTTCATAAAACAATGATGAGGATAGTACACCAAGATACACATGTAAGACTAAAATCTATCTAACTAGTATATAGCTGTATATAGAGTAATATATTAGCAGACAACCTAATGCTCATCAAGGGGCAAATTTATGGTAGTGGACAGGCTACCCCTAGAGGATGACGGTCCTCCCTACTGCTTTTGATCCTACTTGAGGGCCCAATAGCAGGTGCAGGAAATCCTACATTGGATCTAGTGTAGGACCTAAGGAAGGTCTAGGTGTAGACTGATTGGGCTGATTGGGTTGGAAAAAGATCTAGGAGGTGAAGCTCACACCCTGGCCCTAGCTTCAACTACTGAAGGTGTCAAAGCCTCAAATTGTGCTACTATGTAGCCCATCACTGTTAGAAGGGAAGTGATACTAGACTAATAAGAAATATCTAAATCTCAGAACTCAAATTGTATCTGGGCTACTCCAATCTCGATCCTTTCCCTCAGCCTAGAGGCCTCCTAGGATAGATCAGATAGATCTGCAGGCTCCTCACTTCTGGTTCCGATCTATTGCGTAAGAACTATAACCCTGTCAATGAGCCTGAACAACCCCAATCTCAATCCACTAAGCTCCCTTTGGATGATGGTGATGATCTCAGTGATATCCAAAGGCCCAAGCTCCGGCCTATCTGCTCTCAATCCTTCTAGTACCATGACTTCCACCTCTACACCAAATCATCGTTGAGTTGTATGAAGGTAGCCTATGTCTGTGAGCTGCTTTATTACTGCTGGTGTCTCTACTGGTGGAGCAGTGGATGCTACTATTGCTAGTGCTGGTGCCTCTGCAGATGGTGGAATGGACTTGGGCTCAATATCAAGCTATGGTGCACTCAGTCCAGCCTTAGTGTGCTCTCGTGGGTACTCCTGCCCTGAGCTCCTCCGCACTGATCCACCATCCAACTTCTGATACCTCATCTGACGAAGGGATCAATTGTTGTAGGTGTTAAGTGTATGAGCACTCTCACCCTCTAGCTCAACACCTAACTCCTGAAAGACCAAGGTCAGGATCATGCCATAGGGCAAGCTACCTTCGACCACTTCTTTATCTCCTTGATTTGTTGTATCATTAAAGCTGGAAGGTTCAAGGGAATGCCTCAAACCACATAGAACATCATCATGATGTCCCTCTCTTAGACGAAGTCGAACCTTTCCACCCTCAGAAAGAATATTTGATTGACAATATGATGCAACAGATGCATATCCATATAAAGCTGGTTGGCCAACACCTCCTTAAACTCACTCACATCCTTTCACTTCAAGATGCATTTGAGTCCAACCACTTTGTCCTCCAAATGGTCATTGCATCTTTCTATCCTTAGCATCAGTAGAATGTGCACCAACCTGATGTTGCCAAATGTTCCTTGATAAGATTTGGGTAAGTGGGAGGTCCAAATTGCACATGTACTCCCAGCCTTGCTCTCTAATCCACTATTCTATGGTGAAATGCTCATGCTCGAGGAATCAAAATCAATCTTCCTCCTTATGGTGACCACTGTTGTGGATAGAGGAACCCTGGACGGTGATGATTGTAGCAGGAAGGGGCTTCTCTCGGGTCTATGTGGTGCCAGAGCCTCATTCCATACATTGGACATCCACTCCATGTGCTCCAATGCTTGAGTCCTCTTCAATTGATGAGCTAGTTGCTTCCATGGGGCCGTGGACATGTAAATCAAGCAATTTAGGAGGGAAAACGAGAAGAGGAAGGCTAAAAATAAATGGGTGAAAAGTTTGGAGATGGATCTAGGTGAACAATAAAAGAGTAGGAGATGGAGGCTCAAGATGGCTTTGTTTAAGAAATGTGGTCCTGACACGGGGGTCGACTTGAACTTACTCCTTGAGTCGACTCTTAGACAAAGGTCAACTCAAGCTCAACTACGAATTGACTCCTACAGGCATAAAACTACTAGTCGACTCTCAGTGCTATGAGTCGACTCGAGTCCCATCTCAAGTTTGGAAATTCACTCTATTTGATCAAGAGTCAACTCCTAATGCCTTGAGATGACTCAAAGAAAGGTATTTAAGAGAAATTCAAGGCATATTCAATTAGATAAAATAAAATAAGATCAATTAACAATTTGGAGAGGAGTTTTTCTAACTAAATGGATCACATACTCCCATAACTCTACTTTTATCATGCTAAACCTGTCTCCACTAAAAATTTGATAAAAATATCTACTAATTGCCTATCAATACATATAAAATCAAGCAATACATCATTATTTGAATATGATCTCTTATGAAATGATATCTTATCTTGATATATTTAGTTCTTGAATGTCGAATTAGATTTTTAGTTAAATTGATTACCCTTGTATTATCACATCTTATTAGAGTTTATTAAGTTTAATACCATAATCCTCAAGTTATTACTCAATTCATAAGATTAGATCATAATAACTTTCGACTATAATATATTCGACCTCGATTGTAGATAATGCTATAAAATTTTATTTCTTACTAAATCAAGAGATTAAGTTAACTCTAAAAAACTAACAAGTTTTATTAGTAATTTTTCTATCAATTTTACAACCAATAAAATTAGCATCAGAATAGCCAATTAAACTAATTGAAGATTGTTTAGTGTTCCAATTAAGTATTTAAGATTTTTTTAACAGCAATTAGATGTGATTCTTTAAGAGTTGCTTGAAATCTTATATACATATATATGCTAAGCATTATGTCTAGCCTACAAGCAGTAACATAGAGTAAGAATCTAATAATACCTTGATAAAGCTTGAAATCGATACTCTTATCATGCTCATCTTTGTCAAGCTTACATAAAGGATTCATAGGTGTGTCGATTGGCTTCATATTCTCCATCCTAATTTTTTCAGTATTTTTTTGATATATTTGCTTTATTTGATGAAGATCCTCTCTTTGGTTTACTTAATTTGGAGTCTAAGGAAGATTTTAATTTTTTTATCCTACTCATCTTGAACTCTTCCCATATTAGCTCAGCAAATTCTGGACAAATGATTTCAATAGTAGCATCGAAAATCATATCATCCATATAGATTTAAACAACTAACAAATCATCATTCCTTCTTTAAGAATTGAGTGGTGTCTATATTTTCTCTAATAAACTCATTATTTAATAAAAATATACTTAATATTCATGCATATGGTGCGTGTTTCAAACTATATAATGCTTTATTCAATTTATAAATATGATTTGAAAAATCATAATTTTTAAACCAAATAGTTATTCAACTTACACTTTTTTAACTATGTAACCATTTAGAAAAGTGCTTTTAATATCCATATCACCTAGTTTGACATCTATGAAATATGTAAATGCAAGCAATAATTTAATAGCTTCTAATCTAGCTATAAAAGCAAAAGTTCCATCAAAATCAATTTTTTCTTCTTGATTATAATCTTTAGCTATAAGTTTACCTTATTTCTTATTACATTATCAATTTCATCTAATTTATTTTATATACCCATTTAGTTCCAATTATTGAATGATCAATAGGTCTACTTACTAATATCCAAACTTTATTTCTTTCAAATTGGTTAAGTTCATCTTGCATAGCATTTATCCAATTTGAATCATTATTAGCTTCTTTAATTATTTTAGATTTAATTTATAAAATAGAAACTAAATAATTACAAATACTTTTTAAGGATGAATAGGTTCTTATCCCTTATGGTGGATTATCAATAACAAGATCTTTTGGTGGCTTTAAGTATACTTCCATTCCTTATGTAAGTCCTCACCATATCCTTTATTGGTATATACTCTCAAGGTTTTCCTCCCTATCTTCATCTTCTTTGGTGTTTTCTTCTTCATCCTATGCTGAGATGTCCTTTAATTAGTGTTAGATTCTCCATTCTTTTATCTAAAGTTCCTGCATCATCATCAACAATATCTTCTTTTATGATGAGAGATCGTTAGCCGCATCAAAAATAATATGGATGGATTCCTCAATAACTAAGGTCCTTTTATTGAAGACTCTGCATGCTTTGTTAAACAAAAAGTATCCAAGAAAGATCCCTTCATCCGATATGACATCAAATTTTTTTATATTATCTTGTCCATTATTTAGCATAATTATCGACAACCAAAAATATAAAAATGATTAATATTAGAAAGCATGATTGAAAATATAATATGCTATGTTAATAACTTCTATTGAAAGGTATCTTGGAAGGTCACTTTCACATAAAATGGCATAGGTCATCTTTTCTAAAGTTCTATTTTTTTTACCATCCCATCTTGTTGAGGTATCCAAGATGTAGAAAATTATGTTTAATTCCTTTTTGATTACAAAAAATTTAAATATTAATTTTCAAATTTGGTTCCATGGTTACTTCAAATATAAATGATGGTTGAACTCTTTTCATTTGAAACCTTTTGGAAAACTTTGAAAATGCTTCATTCTTTTGTGCCAAAATAAATTTCAAATAAATCAAAAAATCCTCAATAATTACAAGTCCATATCTATTATCTTCTAGGCTTGTGATCGTCATGGATCTAAATAAGTTCATGTAAATCAATTATAATGATCTACAAGTTAAGATTTTGATTTGAAGAAATTTCTAATTTATTTTCAAGTTGAGAAGCATCACAACTTCTATTCTTCTTAAAATTTAGCTTCAGCAAGTCTTTACAAGATCTCTTTTAATGAATTTTGAAATCAAATCCATGTTAACATGCCGTAATCTATAATGCCACAATCAATTAGACTCATTTATTTTGGCTTCCATTGCAAGTAAATGTTGATCACTCTTCATGAGAAGATTTTTAAGATCAACCATGTAGATGTTGCCATTTCTATATCTATTGAACATGATTCCATAATCATTGAAACTAGAGACAATGCACATAAATGATTCAAAAACTACTTTGAAACCTTTATTATGAAGTTGACTAATACTAACTAAGTTATGTTCCAAGCCATCAACTAATAAAAATTTCTATATAAGTAGAGAGAGTGATACTAATTAATGTTATCCATTCCAATTATATTCTCTTTATATTGCCACTAGAGGTCACTAGTCCTTTCTTAACTTCAAAGGTGATGAATTGAGATTCATTACCCTCATATACCTTGAGCAGCTACTATCAAGATACCATCTTTTTTCTTCCTCGAACTATAAGATACCTATATAGAAGAAGATCAAGTTATAATTTTAGGTATGTAAGCTTTCTTTGATTCTTTTAGATTAGTCACAATGGTTCTTTAGAACCCATATTTTTTTTAATCTTATTAGCTCTTAATTTTTGAAATCATAAGTATAGGCTTTGTGTCCTAGTTTTCCATAACAAAACAAGTGACATTTGAAGAAGGATTGGTTGAAGGTTTTACAATGAATTTTTCAAAAATTTTTGCTTTTTGAGAGGGCTAAAACCAAGACCAACTTTATTATAAATAGCTCTTTGGTTGTTCAAAATCATTTGGAGATGAATTTGTCTATGATAGGTTTGTGTTAATCAACTTTTTTTTAGAGATTAATTTTTTAGAATTAAGGATCTTTATCTTTCAAAACTTTTCTTTTTCTTTGGTCAACTCTAGATTACTTCTTTTGGTTCTTTATGCTTTAGACCAAGCTTCTTTAATTTATCTGGCAAATCAAAAAGGCATCTTGAAGCTTATCAAAGTAAATTAGTTTTGTGTTCAGGTGTTACCTCTTCCTCATGTGTCATAAGTCATAATTTGCTATTTCTTGAGCTCCTCATTTGAGCTTGAGTCCTTGCTATCCCTTCAAGTTGCCATCATTGCTTTTTCTTAAATTTCTTAGAAGATTTTTTGAATAGAGGACACTCCATCTTGAAGTGCCCAAGCTTCTTACACTCAGCACATGGCTCTCATTCTCTTTTCCTTACTTGGTTCATCCTTCATGAATTGTTCTTCTTAAAGTTCTATCTCTTCTTGATGAAGTTTCTGAACCTTCGAGTAATCAATGCCATATCTTCATCTTCACTCTCCTATTCTTCCTTGGCTACAGACTCAAGGCCCATAGTCTTCTTTTCTTTATGTCCTCATTGTTTTGCTTCATGATCTGCACTTGTGTCATGAGTGGCCCAAGAAGTTCTTCTAAGATCTTTAGCTTCTTGTATGGTGGTGAATTTTGCTTCTCATACTTTTAGTAGTAATCTGAGAATTTTACAAATAAGCTCACTATTAGTATGAGATTAATTTTCTTAAACTTTTGAGGTCATTTATAATATCAATAAACCTAGTGAATATTTTAGTAATGGACTCATTTTGTTCCAGCTTGAATAATTCATACTTATAAATTAGTATATTTATCTTAGATTCTTTTATTTGGTTGGTACCCTCATGAATAAATTCTAACTTAGTCCATATTTCTTTAGCAAAAATGTATGTAGAAAGAATAATATAAAATATTCATGATCTTTACATTAAGTTGGCCTATTTTCTTATCTAAGTCATCTTAATCCTATTTCATGTTTAGCAGTGACAATGCCATCTACAATGATAGTAGATGTATGTGGATCATTCATTATAAACTTTATAAGTTATAATCAGGTGCTTGAATAAAATATATATGTATGCTTTCTAATTGATGTTGATTGTCCTTTGGTAAGAATAATCATTAAATCAAAAGAGGATTGAGTACTAAGGCTCTAATATCACTTGTTATTTGATAGACAACCTAAAAGAGGAGATGAATTAGATTTTCAAAATTAAGGAAGTATATACTCAATTTAAAATGTGCAAAGTAAATGTACAAAGAAAGTAATAAGTTTAAACTATAAGTATACAAAAGCAAATGAGAGCAAGATAGAAAGCAATAAAAATACGCACAAACATAAAATTTATAGTAGTTTAGTGCCAAACTCAGTACTTATATCACTCCCCAAATCCTCTCTTGGGAATTTCATTATAATTTTCAAGGATTATAGCACGATTGTTTTACTTAGGCTCATAAGCAAACCTAGCTGATTTTGTCAATAGAAATCAACCAAAACCACTCCCCAAGCCACTCCTTAGCTTGTACAACCAATACAATCCAATTCAAGGTTTGGTAGGCCTTCCCCTTAAGTTTCAATTCTAATTGAAACTTGCTACAGTAGAAATTAAGAATGAATCAAAGAACATAAGAAAAAGAGCTCCCAAAGAGCAAATAAAAAATCATTGAAGCTCAAGAGAACATCATGATGAAGGCTTGATAATTAATGTACTTATCTTTGTCATGGAACCCTTTAAAGCTTAAGAGTATAGTGCTTGAGAAGTAATTGTACTCTCTTGAATGAACACTTGAAGTATCTCAAGTTTTTTCTTTATTTTCCTTCTTCTCTTTATTGTATTTGGCATGCATCTAAGGCTCTTAGAAGGTCCAAACATAGTCTTTTTCCTGTTGGAAGGTTGGAACTAGCTATTGCAAAAGTTTTGTCTACTTCTGCAGAACTAATGGTTAGAGCTATTAAGCATAATGGAGTCAACTTGAATCAACTTTGGATTGACTCAAAGTTGACTAAGGATCAGCTTGAGATAACTAGGGGTCAACTCACGAACTAGTCGAATTAGGCACCTTTCTATCTTGCCTGAGAGAGTTAGCTGGATTGAACTTGGGATTGAGTCAAAATTAGCTTGGGGTTGACTTATAGTCTGAAGGAGTTGGCTCAAAAATAAGCTGAAAAATATAGCTCCCTATCTTACTTTGAGAGAATCAACTCGTAGAAACTTGAGGTCGACTGATAGTTGTGTGCCACTGGAAATTTTGCATATCAAAGTTGTCACTTTAAAATTGGGGCCGACTTTTGACTTTGACCTTCACTTTTCTCACAATGTAGCTTCCCAAACTTGCTATTCTTGGTCATAAATTTTATAATTTATTTTTGTATTTTTGAATCAATTTAGCCTCCTGAAAGCTTTCTCAATATACACTTTAACAAACTATTAGTTTCATAGTATATTCAAATATTTTATATTTATCAAAATCATTTCTTAGATCAATAAACTTCAAGTATATATATACAATTGTCTTTTTTGAACATAGAACCTAATCTTCTTATACTGAGTCTTCTAATAGCTCAAGCTTTGGAAAAGCTTCAAAATCAACTGATACACTAAAAACCTTATAAATGCCAAGGCACAATAAATATCTCTACCAAGCATATCTTTTTATTGCTTGATCTCTGAAGCTTTTCAATCTTAGCCAATTCTTATCATCATGACCGACTAAATTTTCACAAGAAATATTCATATCTTAGATAGCTTCCACATATGATTCTTCCCTCAATATGGATCTCTATAATCAGATTGACTATTACATCCTTTGATTGTTTCTGAACAATTCTAGAATCAACCAGTCCTTCAAATATGATCTCTTCTGAACTTAATATGGTATCCATCTGATCAAGCTCCCCTTGCTCCAAATTTTTTGTGAACGTCATTGATTCTCAACCAATCAACCTTATCATATTTTGAGTCTTCAGAAGTTGATCTAGTCTCTAATTGATCAAACTCCCCTAATTTCAAATCTCCATCTTTAAATGAATTTTATTCTTCTTCAAGATCTTTAGAGAAGTTTGAAAATGGAATCTACTCTTCAAGTAATTTTATTTTTATGATGTCTCATCTTACTAAAACTTGAGTAAATGGTCACAAGAATATCCCATGTATTTTTCGGCTCCTTTACATCTTGAATATGAAATAATTTTTTATCAACTAAATTGAATAATCCATATTTTTTTCTAGATTTTAGATTCTTCTTTCTTCATGCAATCTCATCATGGAGAATATCTATTGACATCATTGCCTACTCATCCAATACACCTTATAAATTCTGTCCTTTCAAATAAGACCTGACAAGATCTTTTTATATTGGATAATAGGTATTGTACTCAACTTACATAGAGAAAAAAATTCATAAAGGCAACCATGTTGATGTTGATACCATTAAGCATCTCAAACCCATTGAGATAGAAGGTAGTAGCATCTGTCTCAAATCCATTGAGATAGATGTTGATGATTCACTTCTTAAATTATTAAAACAAGAGTCTACATGCTTGTACCACTATACAATGAATTACTAGAAGCTCTTTAATCATACTAAGCTATGGATATAGGAATTATTAATAATTAAGTCACCACTTCAAAATTACCTCCAAATAAATTTGATTAAAGTTGCAAATCACTTGATGACTCTCCAAGTCTATGGCTCTAATACTATGCAGAGCCATAAATAGATGAGCCACCAATCTCAAAATCTATAGTTCTAATACCACATAGAATTTCATATTACTTGGAGTAGATCGATCATGCCGCCTCAAGATGTAGAATAAAACCAAACATAAAAATATTTGTACAAAATTATGAGAAGAAAAAATTATAGAAGAAAAAATTTGAAAGAGAAAAATAAAGGCCAAAACAATGAATTTGGTTCCCCTTATAAATTAAGATGCCTCATAAAAGAGGCTCTACATACAAAAAATAATCTCTTCTTTCTTTTCTTCCCATACCCTTTTCACACCTCAAAGGAGATGCTAAAAGCCTCTTTAAATAAAACATCACCTAAATGGATGTTTGACTTCTACTTGAACTCATCAAAAACCAAATCCACTAAAACAAACTCTAAAAAGCTTGTAGAAGGAATAATTAAGTAGAATAGTATAAAGAATAGAATCCTAAAATTATTAAAGCTAATGACTAATTAAAATAGAATTCCAATTGAATTAGGACTTGGCAATGAATATCAAGAAATCCATACCACCTTGGATGGATTTTTGCTTACTAGAATTCTATGTCCTATTTCAGTTGAGTGTGGCCATCTATAATTCTTCAGAATAACTTTGTTTCTTTCATATAAATGGAATTTTCACTTTATCATAATAACAAAACCATGAAGAAGACACCACATTCATGAAATAGTGTTATTGTATAAACATAATAATTAAAAAAGATTTAAATGAGTTTACAATGATAAATTTATCTTGATAGTTCGAGCATGTTGTAGCCTTTTTCTCTACTCTCGATTTATTTCTAATTAAATAAAAAAGTCCTAATATTAAATTATACAAGTCAATTCATTGAGAAGATTGTAACTATACTTAGAATAATAGTAAAGTGTCATAATGGGGTTATATAGAGCTATTGTTGGAGAAAATGCGCATTAATAAGATGGATCTTAAATCTTCCTATCAAGCTTTCATCCTTTGAGAGATAACTAGCTTAAATAATTACATTAGCCAACAATCAACACCATTTCAAAAAGTATTGCATGAGGCCAAAACTAACTGACTATGAATCAAATATATTTTCAAGCACTAATTCAATTACACTATCATATGCGAAAAAATATCAAAGTTACTTTTTTGCTGGATTTTCTTGATGTAAATGCTGATCTAAGTGTTACCTACTTTGCTATCACTGAACTAAGTGAAACCATTTTTTATTAATAACAATACTAAGCATAAGAGGCCAAAGTTAATTAACACCTCTCTTACCAAAGTCTATTTCAAGTCTGATGATAGATAAAGTAAACTCACCAATGAACCATAAAAACAGTTGCAGTTTTGTAAGCATGGAAAAGGAGAAATGTAAAATTGACTATATCATTCACAGTGATCTTCAAGCAAATATTGGTCTCTCACTAACCAAAAATAACATATAACAAACTTGAGATCCAAAAGATAAATCAATACCTCTTGCCAAGTCCTCTTCCTCGAGGTAACACAAAGATAATGATAGCAATTACATGATAGCTAAGCAATGATAATGATCAAGTCCCCAAGGAAAATATGATAAAGATAAACTTTCTCATTTAAGTCCTATGATTAAGAAAGATGAAGACACATATTCTCAAATAACTATCTAGAAACTATTAAAACATGAAAATAACTAGGAAATAAAAAAAAAAACAAAATCTATAGTTTCTAAAAAGTGATAGAGAAATAAAGCATGTAAAGTACAAAAGTTACTAGAGAAAAGTAAACAAAGGTATGAGCTATCTCTAGAGGCAGCTTTGGAATATATGAAAATCTTCTTTCAGTGGCTATTTGAGACAAGTTTACTTAATTGATAATAATTTTGACAAGTTCTTGCTATTTTTATTTAGATATAAAGTGAATTAGGTTCTCTTAAGTTCTCCTGCCTATATTTATTGACATACATTGTTCTTTTTCATTGAGTTCAGCATATTGACCATTTTCCATAAAAAACATTTGAAGAGAATCTAAATGAAGTTGTATGTGAAAAGGAATTTAAGTGCTAATGTGATAACAAACATGCAAAACTACCAAAATGATTAGGAGAATTTTGTGCATGATCAAGGTGAACACACATGAACTGGAAAATGCTTTAGGGTGCCATTCCATGCATATCAAAAGTTCATTAGCCCACACACCCATTGTTTGAAACAAATGAACAAGTAGCACCTATCTTCTCTTGCCGCATGAATGAGAATATTTATCACATCCTAATTTCAAGACATAATACGAACATACTACTAAGGGGTATTACCCTTGATAACATGAAGTCAAACAATCATAATTAGATAAAATCTATTATAAATAAAATATAATAAGAGATCAAGTAATTAAATCAAGATTGGTCTAGAGCATCTAAATTCAAAATCAAATATCAAAATTCATATCTCATAATTCATAAATAATTGACTACAAATTTATAATAATCCAATAAACTAAGTCAGCTATAAAATTTTCAAACTTGCCATGTAGATTCTCAAGCCCAGATCCTACATTATTCCTAACCTTATATCTTTATGAAAGAAAAAGAATAAAGATATATGAGCCATACTAGCTTAGTAAGTAAAACCTACGCTTTCTTACTAGATCAAGCATAAGTTTTTTCATGATAATGCAAAATCTAAAAAATAACAAAAATTATAAATAAAATATTTCAAAGAGTATATAATAAAATAAATCATAAAATAATAATATATATATAAATCATGAATATTTTATAAACATGATTCATAAATTATTTTCACTACAAGAAAAAAGAGTTTTTGCGATGAATTTATTGACGATGAAAATATTTTCATCGCCAATAAGACTATTTATGATGAAAATTAAATTTATCACTAATAATAAAATATTTATGATAAAATTAGTTTTCATCACAAATAGCTTCATATTTATGATGAAAAAAAATTTCATCATAATACCTATTATTACGATAAAATTAATCAT
>KE505252.1:15323-28442 GCA_000441515.1 Elaeis oleifera
TAGAAATGAAGAGTCCAAGTCAAACTAGGACCTCATGGATATTCACTGTGAAATATTTAATCTTCAGCTTCAACTCCATAAACATCTAATGTGAAGTACCTAAATCTATAGATTGGATTTTGCAACAACGATTCAAGGAGATTTATGTTCTAAAGTCATATTCCCAAACATGCCCTTAAAAAGGAAGCAAGACATCATGGGTTAAAATCATATATGAAGGAGACCCGACCTGCCCACTCCAAACTCAAGTGGAGGTATTCCTTAAATCTCTTATGAATATTTGAATTATTTAGATTGATTTACTTTTAGCCTAGCCGATCTGGTCAGATCATTTCAATGACTTAATTCTTATTATATAAGGCCACACTTGCTTTATTATTGACCTGGCTGAGGTCAAATTGTAATACCCACACAACCTTTAAAGCATTAAAAAAAGGTTCCTATGGCTAGCACATGCTCTGCATGTGCTGGGAAGTGGGGAAGCAGGAAAATACATGGAGAACTCCCGAAGGAGTTCTCTTCTAATTAGGGATACAAAATCATCCGAAAATCCAATAAAAATTGAACTAAAACTCTTCCCTTTGAGATCTATTTAAAGGCCCTTAACCCCGTGATCCTTTCTTATCAAAAAATCATCGAAGCTTGCCATCCTTTTCTCCATTTTCTTCTTGATTTGCAGGTGATTTAGTTTTCATTTGGCTACCAAAATCTGAGTAATTTCTATCAAAACTAGGTAAGATTCCTTCAATCTTAAGTTAGCTTAGTATTCCAAATTCCTTTCCTGTTTCATGTTACTTTTCTATCCTTTCTTTTGGTTTTCTGCGGTCACCGTTGGCTGCTGCCCGTCACTAGACCAGGCCAGTTGTCATCATTGGGGACTGCACCTCTGGCCACGAAGGTCATCCATCGGGAGGAGGGCCTCCCAGCTTCAAGAACAAGGGAACAAAGCTTACCTGTTCCATGAAGAAGAAGGAAGAAACAAAGGACACGTAGGTCCTCTATTTCGTGAAGAAAAAAGAAAAAAAAGGAGAAAAAGAAAAGAAACAAGAAAAAAAAAGTTAGAGAGAAATTTTATCTCTTTCCTCTCTCAAACCTAGAATTAAATCCCAACTTTTAGAATTAAATCCCAACTTTTCTCTTTAAAATTTTATCTCTCTCTACTTTCTCTCTCTAAAATTATTCCCTCTCTAGAATTATTCTCTCTCTATGAAGTTTTCTCTTTCTAAGATTAGTCTAGTGAAAAAATTTTTTGATGATTGTGATATGATCTCGATAAAGATAGTCTTGAATCCACGATCACTAGCTAGTATACCAGCACCCATCTTAGCCAAACCTAGATATCATCAAATTTGATTAACTATAATTTTACTGAATTATCTATATACTAATTCTATCATGAGTTTATTAAATCATCTTGATTAGATCAATTGGATTATCGAGTAGTATCATCTTATTAGCCCTATTCTATTTATTAATTTCCTCTCCTTTGATATTCTCTCTCTATGTGATTTTTGAATTTAGTTAATCCAACGTGTTGTTTTGAAACTGTTTTGAACCACTCTGTCAGTCGAACAATATGTCCTCACCATCCAAGTCTTTGTTGGACATCGTGAGATCTAATTATTGTTGATCTCTATTAAATCATTATGCATTAAGTAACTTTGATTAGATGAAGTTATTTGATCAAATTGTTTCCATCACCATTGGATAATGCACTAGCTTCCACCTTGGCTATTATGAGATCCTGTTAGATTTGGTCATCCTTGATTATGGTGTTCGACCTATATCCTATTTCAACCTTCGATGATATAAAGTTATCCAAATTGATTGATTTAAAGCCATTGGGCTTTACTATTTGATTGACCTATCCTTGATCTATTTTGATTCAAATATAAAGCCATCTTAATTATGTCCCTAGTTGGATTATTTCACCCCTGGATCCATTTGGATTCTTTAGGATTTCATATCGATGGGCTTCTAAGAAATTAACTAACAAATTGAATTTAATGGTTTTGAATAGGTTTGTCTGATCTATTTGATTAAAGTTAGATTTTGAGGCATGATAAGGTAAGTAACTTAACGCTTCAAGTGTACTTTCGAATGATCCTTTGAAAATTATAATTAATTATTTTATCTAATTTATGCTTTCTATTTTTAGTTAATGAATGGGTGAAGCATGTATTATTGTGTTCTTGAAATAATGTATTTTAAATATACAATTTGTTTTGAGAAATAGATTTGGAAAACTTGACTAGAAACTTGTGAAATTACTTATATATATGTTCTTAGCATGGCTATGATGTGGCCCCACCAACGGAGATTATACGTTAGATCTATCGACTTGTAATCTAAGAAATTGATTTCCATACTAAGCCTTCAGTGATTAGAATAGTGGTATCTATTATCTGGCTCTTTGTACAACGTATTTCTATTATCAGACTCATGCCACTGGATTACATGATTGTAGCTTGATGTTGAGTTCAATATCAGTATATAAAATAATTATTTTAATATATTATTTAAGATTTATTTCTTCCTGTCAATATTATATGATTTATTTACTCAGCATGCTTAGATCCCACTTTGATGTATTATGTTACTTACTGAGCTAGTGTACCTCATTACTCTTTTTATTTTTTTCAGATCATGAAACATGATTATTCGAAATGTGGAGGAGTGCATTAGATCATTCAGAGATATTGGAGTTTCTTAGATTTCTAGCTTGATTTGATTTAGTTTGATTATTTACTTAGATGGAACATTATGATTTATGTTATTATATTTGTTGTGATAAAAATTTAATGGATTTTTATTAATTTGGTTTTTGGGACTTAAACGATTATTATTATTATCATAATTTGAAATTATATGACTTGTTCTGTAGCCTTGCATGTTTGTAGCGCTCATCCATAGGTAACTGGCTGAGATCCTGGTGTTTGGCTGAAGAGGAGCTTCAATCTAAGATTGAGGAGCCACTTTGGCAATTGGCTGAGGTACCTCGACAGTAGGAGTAGCATCTGACATTGGTTGGTTGATGACCTCAGCTACTTGTTTAGAAGTAACTTTGGATGCTATCTCGATAGCCACTTCTGGAGTAATTTTGCTTAAATCAACGTTAGAAAAGAGCTTCATGACCAAGTTTCTATAGCTCAAAAACCCAAAATTGAATGCCCCTTTAGAAGCTTCAGTGACTTCAGTTTGGAATGCCTCCAAGCTTTGTAGTCTTCAACAGCCCTAACAACATTCTCTTTTCCCTTTTGGCTTGTTGTTGGAAGACCAAAATACCTTTATCCTGAGCTGCCATGGTCTCCTCAGCCTCCTTTAGCTTGGCTTCCTGCTTGGAGATCTTTTCGACCTCCTTGCGCAGCTCGCCAAGTCTATCCTCATGCTTATTAGTTTCCTCTGCTGCTCCAGCAAAATTGATTCTCCTACTTTATTGAAGCCATCTTCTCCTAGAGTTGTTTCTTCAACCCCTCTGTAGTCTTGGCCTCCTTGGTAGCCTTCTCTTCAACCGTCTTTTTGCCATCCTACTCGAGTTTCAATCTTTCTTCCAAAGACTTCTTATTTCTTAAAACCATATTAGATGCTTATGGAGCAACCTGAAGAACATGGCAAACTAAAAGGAAAAGAGAAAGAATGTAGTTAGATAGACACAAAGCTGATGTAAACAAAAAGAGCAAAGGAAAGAACTTACATCCATGACACTATTAAACCAAAATTGACCAGTTGCTCGATTGAGCAGTCTTGCCTCCACGTGTCAAGGTCCTTCTGAGGCATCACCGCACAGAGGAGATCCCAGTCAAGTCATGGTGTTTCGAGAAGAGACATTAGAGAGGTCGATTCTCTCGATGGAAGTAGAAGGAGGGTTGGCATCAAGAAGCTTCGATCGTTCTGTGGACTGAGCTGGCCTTATCGATGTCAGAAGCAGTGCTAGAGAAGAGTTTGATCTTGGGCACATAGTTGCCTCCTTAGTAGGTGAATGAGCCACCTCAGTAGATTGCCGATGTTGCATCTTTGACATCGACTGTGTCACCAAAATTGAGGCTGGATTTATTATTAAGGGTCCTTGAGCTAGGGTTGGTGAATATCGGGGAGCAACCAATCTAGAGCTTGCAATAGTCTCCTTGCTCCTCTTCGCAGTAGGCTGGTCACCAATATCCTACTTCCTCTTCTTCACCTCCATCAATCTCTTCGGGTCAAACCTCATGATTGTTGCAACAAAAGAGGAAATTCTATTAAAAAGAAAAAAAATAAAGAAAGAAGAGAAGAAAAGAGAATGAAGAAAATAGAATTAGACAGCAGACTCACCTTGAGAGAAAATTTGGCTGATGCCGACATCAAACAGAGACTAGTCGATCATCAGTTGGCTTAGCTTGGGTACCCTCATACCGAATAGCTCTACCAAAGTCTCTTTGTCTCCAGACAAAACTTTATTATTGAAGTTCTACTTAAGCTCGAGCTTATGCCAGCTACAACTGAAACCCCAAGGTATATTGAAAGAAACAAAGAAAAAATAGTTTTTTCAATCATGGATAGAAGAAGGAAGACTGGGATTGAATTTACGTTTAGGTCGAAGTGAAAATACCATCAATCTTTTTCATAAGGATATTTTTTTAGGATGAATAGTGCCCTAAAGAGAGAAATCCTAAGTTTATAGTAGAAAATTGACAGCAAATGATAAAAACTATGATCATCCTAGTGGCATTGGGAGTTACTTGGATTGGATGAAGCCTATGGAAGTCTAAAATATTGCTAAAAAGGGATGTAAGGAAATCGAAGTTCAAATCGAAGTGTCTCATCGTAAAATGTAACACAACTTTATAGAGGTTCAGTAATCCGGCCATCCTAACCTAGAGCTATGAGTTGAAAATTTTAAGAATGCAATATTTATCCCTAAGTTCCAGAAGATCAAGACCAGTCACGATAGATTGTTTGGTACCAAGATCAAAATAATCCAAGAATCCCCCTATCAGAGACTCTGGATCCTTCTGGTACCAACCTTGCAGTCATTTGAGATGGAGTGGTCACTTCAGGCTCGATTTGGGGCTGGGTCAATCAAGATTCTCAATCATCCAGAACCTTATTTCCCCTAATCTTATCATCATTGGAAGACATTTTTTTGGAAGAAAAAGAGGAGAAAGAAGCGAAAACTAAAGAGAAGATTGAAATAAACAAAGAAAAAAGAGGAAATCTATTGAAAAAGGAGGACATAAACAATGGAGCCTAGAACCTAAAAGATGCAGAGAAAAGTGGCAAAGGACTAAGAAATCTACCTAATGGACAAGAAAGAGACTTTGATGAGGCTTTTAGGAAACTCTCTCCTTCAGCTCCGATGACTTCTTTTCGGCTCCAACAACACCAAAAGAACTTCTCTTCCAGCTCCGATGGCATTAGGAAAACTCTAAGAAAAAGCCAACGGTGCTTTCGCACAATAAAAATAGTAAAGTGATTTTTAAACTAAATATAGACTTATTTATAGAACTCATCAATAGTTCAGATCAACCTAGTCTACCATCATTTGGGGCAACTTGGTAGAGATCCAACGAGTCTGAGAAGAGGCCATTCGACCCATCTCTTCCTGATTAAGCCACGTAGGCTTGATCCATATGATAACCAAAGTGATCAATGGTAGAGTGACATATGACGCACGGGTGTCTGGGCATAACCACCCAGGTAATAATAAGCTCCCGATTCTCTAAGCCCTCATAATTGCTGAATTTGATGGGTCATTTTCAAAAAGTGGTATGTCACTTCGAATCATTAAAAATTAATACTGTCAACCACTATATTGTGCATTTATTATTGATGGTAGAGGTCAGATGAGATCTTTTGGACTCACTTTTCACGCATGATGTAAAAATCTCACTTCAAGTCTGAAAAGTAAGGGGCATATATTGATGCAACTAACGACCACTGCCCACATAGCAACATCAGAAAAGATCATCTAAAAATTATTTTGACTAAGCCAATTTTAGGTCAGATCGGTTGAATACCGATCTGATCTAACCCATAGCTTGGTTATTTACCGACCTGGATCGATCTAGATTGACCCTTCATTGAATATTATGATCAGCTCATCTTTTTATCGATCTGCCATAAGGGACATCAGTCTTGAACCGATGTGATCCAAACTTAGATATACTGAGCCAGTTATTCTATAGCTCTATTACAAATGTCTTCCAGTTATATTGCAGCTAATCTCCATATAGATGAACAATTCATGATCTCCATATAGCTAGCCATTCTATTAAAATAACTAACGGTCTACCAATTTTCTAACGATCTAACAAACTCTTTCAATGGCCTAATAGCCTAAGCAAGCCCCCTCTATACAAAGAGGGACAGAATATTCTCCATAAGGTAAGTCATAACTCAAAGAATCGAGACTCTATTGAATTCATTTCAGCTCCCCATTGAAGGAACATGAGCTCTCACTCTTTCCACTCAAAATTCCTCTTGTTGTCTTTATTTTTCTATTTTCACTATCTATTCTCAAGACCCAGCTTACTTAAGCATCGAAGGATCTTTAATCAGAAAGTACCCACCGATTTTAGGATTTCTTTTATAGATTTCTTTATGGTCTACATCAATCTGACCCTTAGCAGCTCTCCAGCTTAATTCAACAGCGATCTCATCATCTTTTCTCCAGAATCTTGTAGCGACAGGTATGATATACAGTTGATACTTCTTGACAATTTTCTTATCTTCTCATAGACAACTAGTAGTGTTGGTTTAGATAATCTTAAATACTTATACAAGATTAAAAAACTTAATATTACCTTCTAGCTAATCTATTTGGATGACGTCCTGAATTGTTACAAATAGTATTCAAACAAATCTAATCTATGTCCCATATGAATTAGGAGACATCGCAACTGATTATGGTATTAGTGATTTAATTTAATTAGACTTAAACCTTTGCCAAAGCTTAAATGGGGGAGAATGTTACATCATTCTTCCATACATATCCTTAGCTAACCAAACAGGACGCCACATTTGTCACGCAAGGCGACTAAAACCTGGTCGCGTACAACAAGTGTTGTGGCTTCCGATCCAACAGCCATGGCGACAACAACAAATGCATACCAACATTCAGCGACCTCAGGCCAATTTGTCATAAAGCATGCCAGCGGCTCTGTTGACCGGAGGTCCATGCAACATGGCAACTACATGAAAGTATATATGCCGCCCTCCTCTGACCACATGGCGAAGTAGCCATCCACAGCTGCGTATTTTGGTCTGCACCTAATTACGGATTCAACACTACCGATGGTTGGTTAGTTGAAGAGTCTGAGCTCCTCGCAAAGAGTATAAACTAGCTAAGAGTATAAGATGTGAAAAGAATAAATCCAGATCCATCCATTTTGGAATGAAGCATGACCGCATGCTGAGATTGCTCAGGTTTGCGAACCCAGCAGTTAAGAACTCTTGCTGAACCAAGATTTCCAAACAAGAACAAACAACAGGTAAAGACTTGAACTGATTGTTAGGAACTGAAAAGCATTAATTCGAAGTTATCATATTGGTAAATAATTACAAGATAGTTACTACTACCAGCTTCATTTATTCCTTCTTAACTTACAGAAAGTTTAGACACAAGTATTCAGACGAGTTTACAAGCAGGGGGACCAACGTTGGATACAAGCTCATCTTCCTGCATGGAATATGTACATACTTATTTCGACTAAGACACATTACTGCTTTTCAAAAAAAAGAAAAAAGGACTCGAACACATTATTTGATATAATGACTACACATTAACTACTTAATGCCCAACTTTCTTCATGCCCAACTTCCTCGAAAGATGGTGCATGGGAGTGGAGCTCGTCATCAGATAAAAGAAGCATTTGGACAACAGATTCCATGGATGGCCTTTTGCTTCTCTCTTCTTCTAGGCAGCAGACTGCTGTCTCCACCATCATCAGTGCTTGCTTGATGTTGAACTGTCCATCCAATCTGGAGTCAACAAAGTCTTCAATCCATGACTCTTCTCCACTCTCCAAGTTCTCTTTGAGCAATTTAAGTGACCTCCTCAGTACCATCTCTACCTCCTCCTCTCGACCTATTTTCCAGCCTGAAACTCTAACCCCCTTCACCAATTCTAGAAGCACTACTCCGTAGCTATAGACATCAACCTTCCCCGTGATTGGAAGACTCGAAGCCCATTCCGGAGCAAGGTAGCCCCTCGTCCCTTGGATGCGTGATAAGCTCTGTCCAGATCCACCTCTATTTAACAATTTGGCCAGTCCAAAGTCTGAAATCTTGGGCTCAAAATCTTGACCTAACAATATATTCTCAGGCTTTACATCACAGTGGATGACCCACTCAAGACACTCGTGATGAAGATAGGCCAATCCCTTAGCCACCCCTAACGCAATTTTAAACCTGTCACTCCATCTTAGAAAGCTAGCTGTGCCATCACCATTAAATAAGACCTTGTCCAATGAACCATTCTCCACGAACTCGGAAACCAACAGCCTGCGGGAGCGTTCTAAACAAAATCCCCACATTCTCACTAAATTCATGTGATATATTCTCCCTATGAGGCTCAGTTCGGCGCGGAATTCCTCTTCTCCTTGGATCACGTCTTCCAACTTCTTGATTGCCACAACCCTCTCATCATCCAAGACTCCCTTGTACACGACTCCTGAACCTCCCATCCCGAGCTCTTCCTTGAAGTTTCGAGTAGCCCTTTTGAGCTCTCTATAAGTGAATCTTCGAAATTGAGAAGACATCGCCTTGTATCCTTCTTCCATTGGGCTTGAGTGCTTCTCCCTCCTGAAAATAACCACCAACCAAATGAAACAAAAGGAGTTCTATTACAAAAAATGCTGATATAAACCCATAGAAGTAGGCCCAATTTTTTTCCCGATGCTCTTTCGGTGCAAAGGTGATGACGGACTGGATTCTTCCGTGACATTGCAAATGGGCTCCAGCCCTTGAAGACGAGAAGTGAATTTTGAGGTGTTTACGTATCTGGGAAATTTTAAGAATATGTTGTTATCGACGCCTGGATGACTTTTTCCATTATGGAGGGCAGTTTTTGGATAACATTTCCCAGTTCCCTTCTTATATCCAAACGCTTCGCATGAACAGTCCACTTCGCAAATCTTCATGCAAGCCCTGAATGACAGGGAAGGAGTGTAGTTGAAATCAGACCCCCAGAAATCTGTTTCGGGAAGCCCGAAAAATTCAACCTGATGAGATTTGTGGCAGTCGATGTTGTATTTGCGCTTGCAACCTTTGCTCCAATCACTTGGGTCATTCATTTCAAAACCAGGAGGACAAGTACAGTGAGGTGTCGGCGTGTAGACACAGATTCCATTCCTACCACACAACGAATGTACCAGACAAATCGATGAAAGAGCAACCCATGAAATCGACCACTCCTTGGTCCACTCATTCAAGCTGTACAGCCTAAGATTTCCATCATAATCCAGAGTCAGCCTCCTCCTAATCCCCGGACCCAAGTCAGAAGCTCTGATTGTCAAGTTATCACTCGACACGAACTTCCCAGGTCATCAAGGACTGCATATCTGCTACTGTTATAGCTTGATCTGCCATTCTCCCACACTATATGACCAGGATCAGGCCAGTAGATGCTAGCAAATTCAGGTGTATCATATATGAGTATCAAAACATTGTTGCTATCAAAATAAGACTTATAGGGGCCTGAAGCTAGCAATCCCTTGGCGGCAGCAGATACCAGCCTGGAAGTTCTATTGAGTACCTGGTTAGGGAGAAGAGTATCAGTAGGATAATCAAAGCTTTGCCATAGAACTTCACCATCTTTATCCTTCACAACAAGATTCCCAGTATCGAGAAGCTGCGCTTCAGATCGAGTTGAGCTGGTGTTGGTGCTCCAAAAGACGGTGTCATCGTAGTCGGTTAGAACCAAGTTCCCATCCTTGCGCATCGTAACTCTGGACCCATGACCATTCACAGGGTGGTCACGATTCGCTGTCCATACGACAGTCTTGTTCTTGGAGTTTAAGAACCAGATAGAGAAGGTGAAGGCATTCGTAGCAACTTTGTTGAAGCCACATGCGAATGACTTGCCTTGTGAGATGAGGATGTCTGAGTCATCCCCACAGAAAGGAAGAATGGCTTGTCAGAGAGATTCTAGGTGCTGGAGATACAAAAGGAAGGAGGAGCAGGAAGATGAGAAAATGAGGGATGACGATGGTGGACATGGTAGGATTTCTCATAACAGAGAATTGAGTGGAGCTACAAAGAAGAAAGGAAGCAGCACATCCCCTTTCTTTGGGTCTGATATCCTATATTATAGTTGCTGGACCTTCAATTATTGTTGGCCCCAGATTCAGGGGCAGATTTTTCCAATTGAATGGAGGACATGTGAGTTGTCCCACCCACGTAAATTGGATGGCGACCTTGCCTCCTTCCTCACCACATGCAATTCCCCTTCTCCTAGGTTGTTGTTAGTCAAGGTGTGCCACCACGGCCAGGCCAGTGGCTCAAACATGGGAGAAAGGAAAGGGAGAGAATGAGATATTTTACAGTATTTTTTTCTTAAAATAATAATAATAATAATAATATTATTATTATTATTATTATTAAATTGTGCCTCTCTTCTTATAAAGGATGTAACACTTCGAGATCTATGCAAATAGAAGGATAACAAAAAATAGAACATTTTAAAATCTGTGCAAGCGGATAAATGATAGAGAATGAAATGTTTGAAATCTATATAGACAGATAGATAATACAAGATATATTGCTTTAAAATCTATGTATATAGATGGATGATAAAGATGGAGCATTTTGAGATCTACGTAGGTAGATGGATAATAAAAATAGAGTGCTTTGAGATTGTAGAGATGGATGGATGATAGAGAACAGAGTATTTTAAGAGCTATATAGGCGAATAGATGATAAAGACAGAGCATTTTGAGATTTTTGTAAACATGATAGATGACAAAGATGGAGTACTTTGAGATCTATGCAGATGGATGGATGACAGAAAATGAAGCACATTGAAATTATATAGGATGGAGAAGATGTGTTTTAAGATCTATATAAATGGATGGATGATAAAGGATAGAGTACTTTGAGATCTACATAAATAGATGAATAATAGAGGATAGAGTATTTAAGATTTATACAAAAGATGAATGATAGAGAATAAATTGCTTTAAGAGCTATGCAAGTAAATATATGACAGAGGATGGAGCGCTTTGAGATATGTCTATGAGAATGGATGATACATGATGGTGTGATTTATGATTCAAGAGGATCACTGAACTTGATATGGATTATTTTGGCCATTATAGATAGGGTTAGACAATGTCCAAAGCAAGATCCATCTTATCGAAAAGTCAAGTCATAAGCTAAACTTTCGAGTATAATTTCACTACAAGAAATCTATGTATTAGCTACGGCCATTAGCGACAGCAAAAAAGCCATCACTAATAGTACTATTTATTAACAGAATATTATGACCAAAAATCTTTCCATCGTTAAAATTGATAAATTATTAACGACGGCTTAATTGATTATTAATAAGCTATTAGCGATGGCATTAGCGACGAAATGCATGCCGTCACTAATAACTAGTAATTTTTTTAATTTAATCGTAACTTTAGTAGCGATAGAAAATTTTATTCGCAACGACGTTTTGTCATTGCTAATAACATTAGCGATGACTATAGCAACGATAATTTTGCCATCGCTAATACTATCTCTTGTTCACCCTCTGTCTAATTTTTTACTTTTACTTTTTCTCTTTCCCCCTCTTTCTTCCGCCTCCGATCCTCCCGCTGCCCCTCTCTTTACCCTATCTCTGATCCCTCTCTTTTCTCCACCACTGGATCCCGCCTCTTCGAAATCCTGACAGCCGAATCTTGCTTCCCCAAGCCCTCGATCGTTAAATCCCACTTTTTCAAGCTCCCGACTGCCTCCCGCCTCCCGAGCCCTCGGCCTGCCTACTCCTGGCTGCCTTTGATCCCCATCTTTCCTCCACCACTGGATCTGGCTTTTTCGAGTAGCCAGCCATCTCTCAGAGCCCCGAGCCCCCAACCCGCCTCTCCCCGACCGCCTCTCCAACCTCCTAGCGGCCTTCCCAAGCCCCAACCTGCCTCCCCGATCCCCTAGCCCGCCTCCCCTTTCTCCCCCCGCATTCCTCTTTCCTCCCCCCATTCCCCTTCTTCTCCTACCATGTAGTACCGTCTCCGTGCCGCACAGCGCTGCCTCCATGCCGTAGTGCCATCTTCATAAGTTTGGTGAGTATTAGCGATGGCGGTGACAATGGTTGCATAGCGATCGTTAAATACCATCATTATAAATTCTTTAATATTTTATATTAATATTTATAAGATTTAGTTAAATTATATTTAATATTTAAATTAAATTAATAATATTTAATTAAATATAGTAAAATTAATTTTAAATTAATAATATTTAATTAATTTAAATTAATAATATTATTAATTTAATTTTAATAATATTATTATTAATATTATTAAATTAATAGTATTATTAATTTTAATAATATTATTATTAATATTATTATTAAAATATTATTAATAATATTATTAAAATTAATATTTTCTCGGGAGGTGGAATCACTCCAGAAAGTTCTCCAGCGAGCCTGGGCTAGGGCATGGTTCGGGTCTAATTTTTTCTAAAATCATAAGGCTTAAGTCCACCCAAAGCTCGAAAAGAATTTTCGGACTAGGCTCGGATAGGGGTGGGAGGCTCAGGGAGGCGGTCGAGGGCTCGAAGATGCTATGATGACTGTCTATGTGAGATGCATCTAAAAACTCTAGAGAGAGATCAATGGGGGTGATGCATTTTTGTTCTTATTGTTGTAACTACAGGATAAGTTTGGATGGTTTGTTACATCACAAGCAACCATTTGTAGCCACCTCATGGTTAAAGATGCAGAGAAACTTGTAATTTCTTATTTTCTAATGATAGATCTAAGCCTTCTTCTTTTCCTCTTTTCCTTATGTACTTTGTTGGTCTCTGATTTAAGTTATTGCCCAGGTATGGCTACCTAAGAGGAGGGTGAATTAGATATTTAAAAAATTTAAGTCAAATTAAAGCTCTAAATAATTATATGCTTTTAACTTTGTTGCTGCAAAAATCCGCCGGCGTTGG
>KE505252.1:61934-72280 GCA_000441515.1 Elaeis oleifera
AAATGGAGAAGAATAGAGAAGAACGGTTCTTCTCTTGGATCTCTTTTTTGAGTTTTCTAGATCTTAAGATTTCATATGATTTTTAGCATAAAAATCATATTAGATCTGATTTTTATCATGAAAAATCAGAGAAGAAAAGTTCTTCTTAAGGGCGTGAAAGAAAAAGAGAAAGATTCTCTCTTATTCGTAAAAAATTGAGAAGAAAGGATTCTTCTCTTGATCTCTATTATGGAGATCAGATGCATGAATCCAGGAAGAAAAGGAGAGGGCTCCTTATTCTTCATTTTCATCATGTTCCTCTTAGATCAGCCAAAGGATGGTGTCTTCGTGAGCTAGCACTCTCGAGGAGATCAATCAGCAGAAGGGCTTCGTGTGGATATCCGTAGAGGTTAGACACGTGTGCGGCTGTCAAGCATCATAAAGAACCATGTACTATAGATTTCGGATACGGTGATCTACTACCCATGCTCAAGTATGAAGTTTTAAATAAAATTCATATTTAGATATGATCTAAATATAAATTAGATATGTTCTATACTTGCTGAATTTTAGATTTCAGATATGCATACATGTATATTAGTTTATGTCATAGATCCTATATGGTGATTTAGATTTGATCTATACATGCATTGTAGATTAAATTATTTAATTTATGTATGTTCTGCTGTAAATTTTAAAATACATGCACATTACCCGTCACGCTTCCCTTCATATTGAGCCTTGCAAGGTGGTCCTTACTGACTCACACGGGATTCTATATGCCCCATACTACTCAGAGGGCACAACAGAATCAATCTACCCAATAGTATCCGATCAAGTACACTGACGGCTCCATTGGCATACATGTTGTTGCTGATAGATTGATAAAAATTCTACACTTAAATTAATTTCATATTAAATAGATCACGTATATATTTAATTAATTTAATTTATTATTTATTTATTATAGATACAGTAATTAGATCGTGCATTAGGGCAGCTGCAGATATGGAAGGCTACACACCAGTTTAGGAGGACTGGTGATTACTTAGATCCTCTATTTCGATAAATCACAACAATAACTTAAATATTATTTATTAAATTTTATATATTTTGATATATAAACTAATGAATTTCTAAACTGTATAGACAGATTATATGGGGTATCTTATATCGCAACATGATGAGGACCCATCCTCTCAGCCCCTCCTTAACCTCGAGAGATGGCTCAGGGCCATCGGAGGGGTGAGTAGGAGCCGAGTCATAGGATTCAACTATAGTTTCGATCCTCCAATAGCTCGATACTCCTCTTAGGGCTCGACGATCCAGACGTGGGCCAACGCATATATGGAGGAGATCTGCAGAGGCTTTAGAGCCAGCAACCTCAGAACTTTCGAGATGCTGTTACGATACGATCATTGAAATTCTTCAAGATCCACATTTACGTGATCAACTGGGCTCGTTGTCACAGCCATCACAGCAAGTAAGTTTATTAATAATTTTTTTATTTATTTTAGATTGTTATATTTAGAAATTTTATATGTTTAGATTTAAGTTCGAAAAGAAGATATAGAGGGTAAAAATTTAATTTAACTATCGAAATGATGGGTTGGGGATATCTATAATTTTGTATCATTGAATGGAATGTGTAAGAATAATTTATTTGAAAATAGAGTAGTATATCGAAATATACATCTCCATATCGATATATATATTTTATATTAAATTTATTAATAATATTTATTTTCTTTGTTACAGGATGCTAGGACATCTGATTCTCATCTATCAGCTATTGGAGAGGACGTACAGGAGCAGGAAGAGAACGAAAAGGATGATGAGAAGGATCTTATATGATTTTTTTTATATGTATATAATTTTAATACTTGTAAAGCAGTATAAATTTATAAAATTATATAATTTATATTTTAATATAATATAATTATTTTATATTATGATTGTGTTAAATAATTATTATTTATTATAATAATTTAAAAATATTATTGCTTGTTAATATGATTAAAATAGATTTTAAAATATTAATTATAAAATTTTTTAAAAATTAAAAATTATTAGCGACGGTATTAATGACGGCATTTGTCGAAGCTAATAATTTTTTAAAATTTTTATTAAAATTTAAAAAAATCATTAGCGATGGCAATAGCGATGATAAAGACCATCGCTAATAGTTTTTTAATATTTTAATTTAGAAAAAATTAAAATTATTAGCAATAATTTTTATCGCTAATACCGTTATTAATTATCGTTATTAGCGATAGTGAGTTTGCCATGCTAATAATGATAATTAGCGATGAGATTATTTTCATCGGATTTCTAATGAAGACGTGCCGTCGCTAATGCTATTAATGACGGCAATTAGCCGTCACTAATAGTCTTTTTTTTAATAGTATTTGGCCATATAATATTTGGTTCAAAAAAATTTTTAAAAAAAATCAAACAATTTTTCGACTTCTACAATATAATGTGGTCCTGGAAGAGGATGGTGCCTCAAGTGATCAAGCCCAAAAAATTAAATGCTTTGATATCTATACAGATAGATGAATGATAGAGGACAGAGCACTCTGGAATCTATATAAATGGATGGATGATCGATGACAAAGCATTTTAAGATCTATGCGAGCAGATAAATGATGGAAGATGAAGTATTTTAAGAGCTATTCAAGTGGATGTATACTAAAGAATAGAGCACTTCAAGATCTATGCATGTGAATAACATAATAAAAGATTGAGCACTTTAAGATCTGCATAGGCAGATGAATGACAGCAGCTGGAATGCTTTGAGATCGTGCAAAAGCCTAAAGCCGAATCAAGATTATTTTATTTTTTCATTCTATTAATGGTATCTTTACAATAAATTTGATGATTAATCGAAATTTTTTTAATTTTAAAATTGAAATGTAATTAATGTATATTTAAAGGGATATTTTGTAATTTTAAAGGGAAAAAAAAAAATCTAGTCCTCCGCTAATTGCCAATTCGACGGCTTAATGTCTCGATGTGGTTGTGCTAGTTTCGTCACCGTTTGCGTAAGATGCTTATGTTGGAGCCCTCCACCAGGCAGCTGCTACGTCGCTATCTCGAAACTGGCAGCTACCATTCATCTAAAATGGAGAGCATGATATTCCATGCCAATACGTCATTTCCGTGCTATACATGGTAGGCAAGGAGATGAGCCAGAATCATCCATTCTCGAGATGCAGCAGTAGTTATTCAAAGACACGGATCTTGGTTCTTCCCTTCTCCAAATACTTATTATCATCTTCCTACGAAATTTAATGGCATCATAAACTTGATCTATGTAATTTGGTTGGGTATTCAAAAGGTTCATGCATGAAGTAAATCGTATTAGTGCATTGGGTCTAAGATTGAAATTTGATCAAATATGGATAAGATATTAACATATTCATATTTATATTATTTTTTAATAAATATAAATATGAATACGAATATTATTCAGATGCAAAAATTCAAATCCATATTTATTTTAAATAACTATGAATAGAATTTGGATACTAAAAATATGGATATATTATGGATATAACTTAGATAATTAAATTTTATAACTACAAAATCAAAAATATTATTAAATAGATAATAAATTAAATTATAAATATATTTATATGGTCGTATTTTTTAAAAAATAGTAAATACTATATAAAATTATATACGATTACATGTCAATTGATACGAATCGGATAATTATCTATCCATAATCATATCTATTTTTTTTGAAAGATATAGATATTAATATAGATATTAATTAATTTTTTAATTTTATTTATATTTAAATTAATTTGAATATAAAAATAATTTAAATGGATAATACCTATACTACTGCCATCTCTAATTGGGTCATGCAAATGCGGTCACTTTCAAAACCACATGCCTCGAAGGGAAACAATGTTAACTTCTACGAAGGCTACTGATGTCAAGGGATAAAGCAACACAAGCGGTAGACTCCGAGTATTCGATGCAACTTCCCTTTTTTCCCTCTTTTTTTTTTTTTTTTATTTTACCGTGACCCCGCTCAAAACGCAGTGCCAGAGTTGAACCCCATTTTAGATTTTAGTTGCAGCCTTGCACGTGCATTATACGTGCCCGGTTCTGGTTGCATTTAGATCCAACTTACGGCTACATTTTACGAAAGATTTTCCAGAAAATAATAGTATGTCCCTCTAACTTTTTTATTATATTTATATATATCAATATCATCCTACGGAATGGGATGAAAATTATCTACACGCGTTAAACTACTGATGGCAATAGAATTGTGCGATGGATGCGTGGAAGATTAAATGTGCATAATCCATGTGCCATGACGACAATTTATGTATATCTTACAACAATTTCAAAAATTACTAATGATGAATTTAAGAACATCATCATGTTCCTGGAAGATTTTTCTTAAAAAATAAATTAAAAAAATGCTAAACAAAATACACGTATTTGGAACCGATGATGATAGGTGAGATGATAATAGATGAAGTGACTGGATGTTTTGAATTTTGCAAATTGCCTGTGGTACAAGTGGTCCAACCATAGCCATATAAAGGGACATAAGCCTTTATTAATTGTCCTTTCTTTTTGATATAATTTTAATTGTCCTGATTATAACTTCAATATGTGTTGATTCTTTTTTTATTAATTAAAAAATTCATAAATATCAGGATAGAAAAATTGTAGAGTTATGAAAATAAAATATTTTGAGATCTATACAAACAGATGAATGACAAAAAATAAAGTATTTTAAAACATATACATATATCCAGAAGATAAAGAATGAAATATTTTAAATCTATGTTAATAGATGAATAAAAGAAGACGGATGGATGATAGGATGCTTTGAGATTTGTGTAAGTCGATGGATGATAGAAGATAGAGTACCCTGAGATTTATATAAATAGTTGGATGATAGAGGACGAAGCCCTTTGAGATCTGTATGAGCAGATGGAGCGCTTTAAGATCTATGCAAGCGGAAATGCTTTGAGATCTATCTAGCTGATCGTTGATAGAGGACAGAGTACTATGAGATATATACAGATGGATGGATAATAAGGTAATAAAGTTTTAGATGTATGCAGATAGATAGATGATAGAAGATGGAGTATTTTAAGATCTATATGGATGAACAGATGATAGAGAATAGAGTGCTTTTAAATGGATAAATGATAAAGGATGAAGTGCTTTGAGATTTATGTAGATGATGGATGATGGAGGATGGAGCACTTTGAGATCTATACAAGTAAATGGATGATAGAGAATAAAGTATTTTAGATCTTTAAAGTAAATAAATGATAGAGAATAAAGTACTTTAAGAGTTGTTCAAGTGGATGTACGATTGAGGATGGAGGACTTCAAGATGTGTATATGTGAAGGGAGATAGATGATGGAGTACTTAAAGATACGTAAAAGCCATAATGTGATCTCTTTGAATCAAGGTACTTTTATCTTTTTCCTTCATGAATGATGTTAAGATGTAGGTAGATGGCTAGATCACATTGCAAAGAAAATGAGATTTTTGATGGCTAATTGGAACTTTTAAAATCTTTGTGGTCTAAGTGTAATTAGCTCAAACTTGAAGGGTGTCCTTATAATTTTCAACAAAAAAAAATCTCAATCCTCGATTGTCATGAATTTGAAGACTCGAAGTCTTCTTGAGGTCGTACTTGAGTCCTATTCATTGTGAAAGGCACTTATTCTCCATCACTAGGTAGCTGCGATGTCATTATCTTAGAACATGTAGTTGTCATTCCTTCAAAATAGAGAGCATTGTTTTCATATCGAATACATCATTTAGAGCCATACATGATAGGGAAAGAGATGAGCCAGAACCATCCATTCTCGAGATGGAGGATGTTGATGCCAAAATCATGTTCAACTATAGTAGCCTGGAGGGCATTGGTTAACCCATGGAGAGATATTGATCTACACACAAAGAGAAAGACAAGCCCATCGAATTGACTCTGATCGAGTCCTCCGATACCTAGGCAAAAGGACTTTAAAATAACAACAGTAAAAGAAAGTATATAAGAAATTATAGTGTAAAATATGACTTCTTCTAGTCATCCTGGATCTGATCAAGCTTTACCTCAATCTTCTTACCTCGGCCTTCTCACATCGGCTTTATCAAGTCAATCATTTCACCTTATCCTTGTCAGGTTAATCATTTTATCTCAGTCTTATCAGGTCGGTCTTTCACCTCAACCTTCTCAAGTTCACCTCGGACTTCTTAAGTCAGTCATTTCACCTTAATCTTTTCAGGACAATCATCTTACCTCGACTTTCCCAAGTCAATCTAGCTTGTTCTTTGGAGTTCTACATTGGAAGCTCAGTCTTTAGAAGTTTAACCTTTGGAAGCTTTACATTGGGAGCTCATTCTTTGAAGTTTAGCCTTTAGGAGTTCTACATTGGGAGCTGAGCCTTTAGGAGTTTAGCCTTTGGGAGCTCGGCCTTTGGAAGTTCAGTCTCGAGCTTCTCACCTTGGCCTCAGATTTGGTAGTTTGATCTTGGGCTTGGTTTCATCTCGACCTAGGCCTTCACTTCAACCTCAGCCTTCATCTTAGCCATCTTTACTTTAGCTTAGTCTTTACCTTAGCCTAGACCTTCACTTCAGCCTTAGCCTTCACCACAATCATCTTCTACTTCGACTTGATCTTCACCTCAACCTAGGCCTTCACTTCAGCTTCGACCTTCACTTCTACCTCAGCAGCTCATAAACCTATTGACCTGCAAGAGCAAAGAATAAAATAATGAATGAGAGCTTGAGAACCTCTGACTACGAGAGCTTTGAGATACAGAAACCTTTCTTTTTGAGCCTCTCTTTTCGGAGTCCCTTGGGCTTGCTTATATATGCATGGGAGCATGGATCTATACGATTTGGAGATAGAAATCAAGGGATTGCCATAACCTACTTCCTAATAATAAAGCTATAACCATCCATAATTCAAATATATTTGAAATTATTTACCAATAAGGCGACAAATGAGATGGGTTGACCCATGACTTGACCCGGCTCGACCCATTTAGACCTGATTCAACTCATTTTAAAGGACCCATGGGTTCACGTTGGGTTCCAAAATTAGATCATTCTATTTTTTAGATCGAATTTAGATTTACTAAATTTGAAACCTACCCAACTTGACCCATTTGATTTCTAGGTCAATTTAAGATCTTCTACTCTATGACCCGATCTGACCTGAACCCGATATATTGTTAGGGCTTGAGCTTGTTTGAGCCTCTATGCTATGACTTAAGACTTGAATGAGCAATATATTTAACATAAATATATGGTTAAAACTATTTTATATCTTAATTTGTTTTTGAGAGCAATATAATTTATTATCTATTTTGCGTGGTTAATAGCAATTGCCTATGTAGTAATTAAAATATAATTGGCTATATTTGATCGGAACTCAAATATTTTGGGTTAGGACTGGGTTATACATAGACCCAAACCCAACTTGAGTAACCCACTAGGTCAAAATTTTGGCTATGGATCTAATCTAACCCGACTCAATCTTCTGCTGAGTTGAATTTGGGTCCAACATTAGGACCTAATCAAAGAACTAGATCAGGTCGGGGTTACTCGTGATCCAAATCGACCCAATGCATTTGCACTCCTACTTGCCACATGTCCATCTATGATAGGTATGTTGATTTTATACCACATCATATACCCCTACTTCCAAGCCCCAATAATTTTGTCCGGCTCGGGTCAAGAAAGTAGTCTAATTTCTCATCAACCTATATTTGAGGTTGGCTAAGTGAATCTAAGATGCTTTTAGGAATGGTCTGGGAGGCTTGAATTATTTATGGTTGACAAGTACATTAAATATATCTATAAAAGCATTAACTTATAAATTGATCCATTTTAATTCTTAAGAAATCGATACTTCTATTTATCTTTTGCAAGAAAAATGATCGTCAATGAAAAGAGCTTGATTCGCAAGTTAAAAGAAAAAAAAAATTAAAGCAAATCAGATTTAAAATGGATCCCGAATGAAGACTCAAATCCAAGTTGAAATTGGGCCCAAAACCAACTCAAAATTGGCCCAAAATCAAGCCTAATTGCCACTCGGTGCACGACGGACTGGCCGGTCCATAGAATCAAAGCATAGTCCATAGGAATAGTTTGCCTGATTCATGCACCAGTGCATGATCGGACGGTTGCCAGTGAGTTTAACATGTGATCAGATAGCTGTGGTTCATCCTTATCATATCCAATGGTGGTGGCCCACTTTAGAGCGCAATTTGATGGTCCAAAGCCATCCTGGAGCTTGATCGAACAGTCAAGAACATTTTCAACTGAAGAAAGGAGTTTGGGCTGAGTTTGCGCCATCCAACGGATGAGATTCGATCCAGCGAATGGTCCAATAGCTGAGAATGCATCCGACCTGTTTTGGGATGTTTTGAGCTGATTTTTGAGCCGTTTGATCTCCATCCAATGGTGGGCATGGGTTGAGGAGTTTGACAATGATTAAAAACTCGAATTTGACTCACTTTCAACCAGTTTTTACTCTATTTAAAGGGGAGCTTGTGGGATTTGAAAGAGGACGTGAGTAGCAGTGAGCAGGCCACAGAAATCTTCAATTTTAATTTTCTTTTTGAGATTTTCTAAGAGATTTTGAGAGAGAAAAAGAGGGTGGCAACCAGAAGTTTTCTCCCTCGTCTTCCTTCCGCGAAGATGATGCTTGTAGATACCATACACGGCTAAACTCTGAGTCTCCAAGAGAGTAGATGAGGTTCTTTTTAATATTTTTATTTAGTTTTTTGTCATATAATTAAATCTTGATTGTAATAATTCTCTTTCATGAATAAAATCTCTTTTTCATTATTTTAAGTATTGTGCTTATTGTTTGGACTATAAGTTAGATCTTTGAATAGTTTTTGGCTACGTAGAGACGAGTCATGATCAAAAGATATGATTCGTGCTCAATGAGATAGACTATAATCAAGATCTAATTATAAGATATTTTATTTATTTTATGATTTGATACTTAAAATAATCTATGATTGCATAGGGGTAGATCAAGGTATTACGATCTGTATCCAGCGAGATAGGTTATGATCAAAAATCAATCATAGTTCTAATAATTACATAATAAAGAACTAATTTATCTTTCATTAAAAGAAAATTGAATCCAAATCTTGGGACGTCTTTCTTATTTGCTTGCTTATTACAATTTTAGTTTAATTCAAACTTTTATTTTCTTTCGACCATAATCTCACTCTTTCTTTTACTATTTACAATCTAATTAAAATTCTTAAAAATTTTAATTAAAAGTGAACATAACCCCATTGATCTCTAAGGATACGATCCTAACTCATCTTATCTATATAGTTTGAGTTAAATTTTATTTTTAACCATTTTTGACAGCGATCAAATTTTGGCACCATTGTCGAAGACCATTAGCATGATTAATTCATAAAAAATATAAAATCAAAAAAATCTAGCTAAATTACTTTATTTACATGCATAGAAATTTTTTGCTTCCTATAGTCTAGTGATTTATTACTTTTTATAGCTTAGAATAATTTAGTTTTTATTTAGTTAGATTCTTTAAATCTCCTCAAATTTAATTAACTTAATTAAAATTTATCTTTTATTCTTCTTATTTAAATAACCTAACATAAAAGAAAATAAAGACACCACATAACACTTAACTAAAATAGAAAAACTAATTAAACTTTAAAAGCTTCTGACTTGTATTGGACATCTTTTCTTTTTTACATTGCATATTTTCATAAACATCTTAAGAGCAAAATCTTATTTCATATAAAGTGCATATTTCATCACCCTCTCTTAGCCCATAAATCACCATCTTGTATTTGCATTAACCTAAAACTCTAACTTAAAATCAAATAGATGTTGGTCCCTAAGGACTCTCGAGCTTAATAGGACAAGAAATTCTAAGAGTTGAATCGGATTAGGATTAGTCATTTTAACTGGTGTCTAGAAAGTAGTTTAGAACAAAGTTTCGAAGGAAGGTGGTTATTTAATTGATTTTGTTAGCTTATCTAGCCAATTTTAATTGATATCTAAGGAAAGCAATGGTGGAACCTCCATCAATCTTACACTTATCTAACCAGTTGAGTGGCTAGTCTTTTACTTGAAGTGCTTGAAGATAATCTTGATAGTTAGGAGCTATCTAGATCTAAGGTAACCCTTAGTTAGGATTGCTCGCATAAATTGATTGCTAACTACAAATATTAAAACCTATTAAAACTCCTCTCATCTATTATGAGATTTAGGATGTTGAAATTATGTCCTAAAATCAATCATGTGACAATTGTATTCCTCTTTATATATAAATTATTCATTGATAAATAAAAATTATTTTAATATTTTT
>KE505252.1:115281-128774 GCA_000441515.1 Elaeis oleifera
GAAAAATGTGCAACAGAAACCCTAAATTTTGGGTTACGATTCCACTAAATTTTGTGTTTTGGGTTAATTATGCTTGCCTGACACATGTTCTACAGGATTTGCAATCATGTCAAGGATTTTACATGCAAAAAATTCATTACAAACCTCTCCAAGTGTCATTTTGCACTCTAAAACATGCATCACATTTCTTATAGTTAAAATATGCATCACATTTCTTATAGTTAATTTGAGGGGATGCTAATGATGTCTGCACATTAGACAATTTGTTATTGTCATGTTTCTGGCTTGAGTTCAGCTGTTGAGCATTGAGGTTACTTTTTCCTGTTCTGGAATTACTAGATATACCAACATAAAACTAGAAGAATAGAATGTCAAATGTCATATGATATGGGAAATTAAGATGGCACATGAGAGAATTAAGATGATAAGGAAGCTAATACTAATACTTTTTTAGAGAGGAGGAGCAGATGCACAGGTCCACCTTGTTTATTGGGTGAATGTGGAGATCAAACCCAGTCTCTAGTATCAGCAGTTATTAAGCAACTCTGCCACTGGCAACTTCAGAATGCTAATAATAGTTAAATATTTGTAATGAGCAAAGAAGTTAGGCTGGTTTATTTCAACTAAGATAGCATACATTATATGATGTACATATTCAAAGGTTGTATGCAGATTTGATTATGCCTTTGCTGATCCACCTATTAACTTGTAATATGAAAAATAATTGAAATATATCTGGGGCATGAGAGTAGCTACTGGTACCATGGATTCTACTATGCCACTAGATGTCTACATTTGCCATATTCATAGCACTATTTTTATTGATAGGCATTATATCATTGCATGGCTACCTTCACGGGATTAACTTACATTCTAGATTGCACTAATGGGTTGTTGCATCTGCTATATTTTGATCTTGCTTCATTTCAAGATGCGGATAATTGTTTGTTTCTCACAGAGGACAGATTTTCTAAACATCGACTTCTAATTTCAGTTTGTCCAACATACACACATACATACACTGTTGAATTTTTACGGATTGCAACCTGATACTTTCTTATTTAATCAGAGACAAGTCAGAGTTCCATATTGCATAAAATGATATTGAACAATTTTGAATAACCAAACTCTGAATTAGCTTGCTTTGGCCATAATGACGAAATTCTGAACCAGCTTGCTGGGTCGTAAATTTGGTCTGATGTCATGTCTGCATAAATATTATCAAACACCATCACTTTTTTGGACCTTGTTTAGATCACAATTTCTCTAACCATTCTTTGAAAATCCTTTTCCTTCTTTTGCAGGAGGCTATAATTTCTATCAGCTTTAGTAACAAAGGTTCTAGATATCTTTGTTCTGGTGGAAGTGGTCATATTGTCAGAATATGGGATTTACAAAGAAAACGCTGCATCAAATGGCTGAGTGGTCATGCTGATACAATCACTGGCGTTATGTACAATTGCAAAGATGAGCATTTGGCATCCATCAGTGTAAAGGGGATCTTATTCTCCATAATCTTGCTTCTGGAGCGCGGGCTGCTGAACTCAAGGACCCAAATGGGCAGGTCGTTTGGTTGTCTTTCTTTCCTTTTAGTTGATTTTATGTACTTAATCTTATTGATGTGCATGTAGAGATGTTTAGACAAACTGTTTCTGAATCTGATGTTTCAATTGTGTTAATGCTCTAAGACCAGGTATTAAGAGTGCTTGATTATTCTCGACTTAGTCGGCACATTTTGGTGACAGCAGGTGATGATGGATCTGTACATCTATGGGATACAACTGGCTGCAGTCCAAAGGTCTGTAATGTATTGCTGATTCTCACTGCATATAATTGTAAGAATGAAGGTGATGCTGCTGGGTTCCTACTGGTTTAAATTGTGTGATGTCAGTGCTTTCTATTACTCCTAGTCGCAAATAATAATCAAAATTGTGTAAATAAGAGGTGGTTATGATGTTATAAGTTGATAGCATCAAATTGTTGGAGCTTATTCCTATGTACATAACAAGGTTCTGGAACTGTATAAAAATTCTAAATGCTGCCATACTTTGATGCTCTCATATCTTGCTTCTAGGTCATGACTGGATATCTTTTCTCCAGATTGTCAGATGGTCTGGGGTTTAGGGAGGCTGATAACTTAGGTTGTTTTTTTGGAGGTGTTAGCAGATCATGTTAGTGATTTACAGATATGAAGCTATAATTCTATAAATACTTACATGTTGATGTGTAGGTATTTATAACGTTTGGAAAACTTTGAACTGAAAATCAATAAATGGAGTGTTTTTAAGTCCATCTCTTTTTCCTTGGTGTTAAGTCCATCTGTCTAACTTGTTTTTCTCAGGTATTCAATCTTTCAATGTATTGAAGTTTAAAATTCCACAAATTTTGAACCAAAGGAAACACAAATATCAATCTTGTATCGGCCTTGATTTTTTCACCCTATTCATGCTATGCAATTTCTAAAGATATAGATACAATGCTATGATCAGATCACTTTGTGTACCCTATTTTGGTTAACGAAAGCTGTTTCCCTTTGCTGCTGAAAGTCATTGTGCTTCCAGTTACTTCATATGTTTTTGATGTTAAGTTACTACTGTTTAGATGAGGGATTTTGCTCATTACTTTCACTGGCAACAGGTTTCTTGGCTGAAACAGCATTCTGCACCAACAACTGGCATTTGCTTCTCACCATCAAGTGACAAGGTCTTATCTTTTCGTAATTCCATTGTGTATCACTGGATTAGATGAATAGTTTGTCATTAGTTAACACATTCAGTAAATATGTGAACTGTTTTCCCTATTTGTCCTTAATTCTTTTTGTAAGTTTCTTCAATTTTTATAGGTATGATATGCAGTTGATACCTCTTGACATTTTTCTTACCTTCTTATAGATAATTGCAAGTGTTGGTCTAGATAAAAAGTTGTATACATATGATTCTGGGGCAAGAAGGCCCACATCATGCACTCATTATGAGGCACCCTTCTCATCGTTGGCATATCATGATGATGGCAATGTATTGGCTGCTGGAACAAACAATGGACGTGTAGTATTCTATGATGTTCGGGGAAACCTCAACCTTTACCGTTCTTCGTGCATATAATAGTTCTGAGGTAGCTATCTTCTCTAAACATGCTATAACATAGAAAATTCTTAAAATTGGGATTAGCTTCTTTATTTCTTAATCTCTTGCCTGCCTATTCTTTTTGACCAGGCTTCTGTACATATATGGTAGTTAGTTTGTGTATAGAATCAATTGTAATGTATAATACTTTATACTCCTATACAAGCAGTGTTTTCAAACCATCCCAAATCGGACGGTTCAGGCCATTTCGAACCATACCGGCAAAAAATCGGTCCGGTTCTAGTGTAGAAAATGGCATGCGGCTGTCTTGGAGGGAGAAGAAAGAGAGGAAGAGAGGGGGGAAGTAGAGGGAGAGGAAGAGAGGGCCCCAGGTGGCCGCCGGAGGCCATTCAAGCTCTTGTCGAGCTCAATAAGAGCGGAGGAGGGAAGGACCGAAGGAGAGAGAGGGAGAGATCCTCCTTACCGCGTGTCCGGAGGCCGTCGGAGGTCATCGGATGGATGTCGACGCCGCCGCGACGTCTCTGACGGCAGGTGAGCAAGTGGCAAGGATGGCTGGGGCTAGAGGAGCTGAGAGCCTTTGCCCTCCAGCGTGGTCTTTAGTGCGGAACGGGTTTTCGTGTTTTTTTCTAGATTTTATCACACGAACTCGGCAACTGCATTGCTAACTTTGGTGTATTTATTTTTTTAATCAATTCGGCTGAAATCCGCAATCCGATTGTCGACTTCTATCGAATTTATAAAAAGATAAATAATAAAATATGCTGAAGTCGGCAACTATGTGATAAAATTGAAAAAAATACAGAACGAACCCTATCCACGCTAGAGGAGGGCGGAGGCCCTCCTTGGCTCCTCCAACCCCGGCTGCCCTCGCCGCTCACTCGCCCGACGTTGCAGCGGCATCGCTGTCCATCTGATGATCTCCGACAGCCTCTAGACACACGATAAGAGGGATCTCCCCCTCTCTTCTTTGGTCTTTCCCTCCCTCCGCCCTTATCAAGCTCGGCAAGAGCTCGGATGGCCTCCGACAGCTTTCAAGGCCCTCCCCTCCTCTCCCACTCCTCCCCCCTCCTTCTTCCTCTCTTTTTTCTCTCTCTGCCTTGTCGGTTCGGCCCAGCATGGATCGATACGAAACCATACCGCCAGCCGGCCGGCAAGGCGTTCAATTCCGATTCGGCGGACCTTGTATACAAGTATATTATTGTTGTGAATTCTCATGCTTTCTTATTTGAAACTCTGTAACTTTCTTACCTTGTGTGGACTTCTAGTAAATATTCCATCTATGGTTACCATGTTAAGATGTACCCATGAGTTTGTCTATTGATGCAATGATAAATAATAATCAAATTAATAGTATCATCCTGTAGCAAGCCTCTTATTTATGTGTGGCCATTCCAGTATCATTTATATTCATGATTCTGATTCCACATCCTTAGACATGTAGAAATTGATTTTTAAGAATATCTAGATTTACCAGCATCTACATGTGCTAATATGTTGCATATCAGATCAAATAAATCAAAGCAACTAATTGTCCTGCTTTGTTTTCACTAGGATGTCTGTCCAGTGGAATTGACAATAGCAGAAGATCTTTTAAGGAATAAGTAAGCAGGAATCCATTTCAACCATGGGCAACCCTCATGAACAGGATTATGTTCCAATAATTGATTTCACTGCCCCTCTTATTAGCAATCCTGAAGATCAAGTGCTTATGCTTGTTACAAGTGTCATGACTGGCAGAGATTACCAACAAAACTTTGCACGTCTACATGGTAGAAAATCAGTTGCAGGGTCATCATAAACAAATAAATTCAGATCTAACATGCCATGGGGAAATTTATAACCTTTTTTTAAAAAAAGTCTATTAGTGAGTTTCTTCTAACCATTTGTTTGCTAATGATGTCTTTGCAGTAAGTTTTTATTGCCATTTAAATCTGATCACTACCTATTATATGTGAAAAAACTCTTGTGCATACATATTTACCCCAACCACACATTATTCATGGTTTTATATTTAATAGTACCTTCTTGATGGGGTTTCTTTGAGATAACATGTGATTACTTCTTGAGTATTTTGTGTTCCATATGGTAATCCTTATATCAGACAATGGTAAAATGGCCTTCTTGTAATTTGTTCTGCACATACATCCATTATGATTGGAGCTACTATCCCTTTTTTTAATGTAATTTGTTTCATCTTCCTATCAGGCAGTTGCAAATTTGTGCTGGCAAAGATCAAAGCCTGTTATTGTAAATGAGAATTGTTGCACTGCTGAATTGCTCTTCTTGGGGAACCAGTGAGGACTCTGTTCTTATGCCAGATCCCCTGCCTTCTATGGCAGCATTGAGTTTCCCTTCTGCAATGGTGCCTAGCTTTCGCTCTTCTTTGACAGCGAACACTAATGGGTCAATATCAGCTGCACCTGCAATAGAGGAAAGTCCACAGCGGAGTCGACTTAGGTCAGGTGGATCTTTGCCAAAGTTATATGCACCTCGGTCTAGTTATAACTTAAAGGATGATGATATGGATGTATTTTCTCCGCTCGTGGATGTTCAGCCAATTACACCTTCTCTTGGCAATTGGTGGGATGACCGTGACGAAGCAACAAAGGATAACATGCCCAATGACAAGAAATCTGCAGCGTTTCCTTCCTCAGTTAGGAGATTTCCCTTGAGTGAAGGCAGCACTGATTCTCATCCAATCTCAGATTGGAGGTCTAATTCAACATCCAAACAGGTTTAATACTTGATTCTTACTCTTTCCATATTGCTGCCTGTCATTATGTAAAAAGAGCAGCTCTAGGTGTGATGTTATCTCTGTCTACCATGGTAATGACTGCAACCTGTTGGCACTATGTGGATGATCCATAGCTAGAATTACAGCAACCAATTGCAAGAGTTGGACCATTCTTTTTAAATGGTTTTCAAATTTTGGTGAGAGCTCATTTAAAGTCCTATTATATGAAGGACACTAACAATTGATTTTACTTATGGTCCTCATGAGATGACTTTAGTTGATGAATTTATTTCTGCGTCCTTCCTTTTTTGCTAGCATATGTAAATTTTGAAACATGTGAGACATTGTAAGACGCAAGGTGAAAAAGCATTGGCATCACAGCATTCAGCTATCTTATTCTTTGTGTAGACCTTATGGCATATCATTCTATTGTATAATTCCGTGAACCCATGGAAAAGTTCTAATTGAAATTTGATCATCACCATTGCAGGACAGTTCTACTGTTCCATCATCAGCTGCCACACAAGTTGCCTCTTCAAAGAGTGAACCATCATCTTTCTCTTCAACTCCTGAACCCTGGGTGGAAATGCATTGCTGGACAAATTAACTCACCGCCAGCCAATTTCACTGTCACGCTTTGTGCCTTCTGCATCATTGGCCACTGGATCCATATTTGCAGGCTTGCAAGATTCATCTTCATCGACTAGTCACTCCAAGAACTCTGCAACAAATTCTAGCACAAGTTTTACAAATCTGCAGAATAAACTTACCTTGAACCATGCAAATTCTTCAGTAATCATGGAATCCTCATCTGCTTACAATCTTAGCTCTGTTTCAACATCGTTAGGGACTAAGATGATACCATCATCATCATCTAATCTTGAGTTGTCAGGAACATCACTATCAACTTTCCCTTCGAGGTATTCTGCATATGCTGAGAGAATAAGCACTACCTCTTCCTTCAGTGAGGGAATAGCTTCCGCAGTGGGTTCACCAAAATCAAAGAAAACAGGAGCAGAAACTAGAGAAGAGTTGCTAAATAGCTTGCTATCCGGGCAAGAAGCATCAAATGCCTTGGGGACAGGGAGCCTTTCAGCAATCAATGTAATTAGACATGCATGCACACACATACTCATGTGATACATCACTCGTACAGCACTACGAATTTGCATGAGGTTGATGTTTGTGCCTAATTTTTGTTGCAACAGGGAGTGCCATCTGAATCAAAGCGAGCATCAGGTCCGCCAACAGATCAACAAGGAACTTCTTCATTTTCACTTCAGCTAGTCCAGCACACTCTTGAAGAGACTTTGGGATCTCTGCAGAAGTCAATCCATGAAGATGTGAGGAATCTTCACATTGAGCTGCTAAGACAATTCCATATGCAGGAGGTAGATTATACTGATGATTTATTTTTAGCTTTTCTGTACATATCTGTATGCAAGCACTATTTAGAATTCTATGGCATAAATATGCATTACATTTTCTTAAAAATAACCTGTTGCATTTTCAGCAATAAACTTTTACACTAGCGAGGATGGCAGAGACTCCTTTCTCAAGCATATGCCTCTGATTTTAGAAAGCTGATGCTTTGATTCATATTTTTGCATAAGAGACAAGATATTTAGTATTAGAAAGAGCAAAATGGCATAACCTACGAGAATTGTGGAAATCTTGGCTGATCTTTACAAATTTAGGTTGGAGTTATAATGCTCTGTATTCCTGTCAACATAAACATAAAGAGCCAGTGTTATCCCATCAATTTAGCTCAGTTATGCAGATCACAAGGCCGAGTCCTCCAAAATGGAAACCTTACCTGAAATCACCTTCCTATGTCCCACACCCTTTGAAATCCTGCCCCACTTCCCTCCCACTCCCAATGCAGCTAGCCCACATCAAATAAAGATTTACAGTTGATGCCATGTTTATTAAGATCAGTAGGTTTAATCATAATTACAACTATTATCATTTTACCATTTAAGTATCCCTATAATATGTATTACTTTGATACGATGGCTGAGCAAGTGCTTTCTTACATGGATGCTTTGACATCCTAAATTCTGAGTCCTACAGTGTCTTGCTTCCTCATCCAAATCTGCTCTTGCATACCACTTCTCTTCGAGCAACCAAGACAGAAATGGCCTTAAAATCACTTGCAGCAGCTCCATCCAAGCAATTTGACCCCTCTTTTGACCCTAAAACATGTACGTAGCACTCTTCTTGCCAAGGTCATATGTTTAACACAAATGGCTCCAAGCATCTTAACAATAGTTCTCACACTCAAACCTATGCAAATTTTACATCAAGTTTCCTGTGATGTGGTTACTGCTTCTACCTCATATGTATACACATCTAATGGTAACCTTTATAATGATGATAATCCTACTGCTGCCATCTCTTAAATTTGTTTCTCATATTTTGATGACAGACGGAAATGTTGGGATTGCTAACCTCAATCCTAGAAAAGCAAGATGAGTTGACGAAAGAAGTACAGTCGCTACGAAGGGAAACCAACAGCTCCGCCAGTTACTTTGAAGTATCATCAGGGATTTCAATCAAATTATAATCCTTTTTGGGTGTTTCTACTTTCAGAATACTCAACATTTGTGTTGTGAAAATAGTTTGAGATAATTGGATATTTTACATAGCAGCTGATCAATGTGTAAGCAGGCCTAGGACTAGAGGATCTTCTGAAGTATCGTTAGATTTGGTTCTGCTGATATCTGTGATGTAATATGAGAAAGGGAACAATAGAGTCGATAATTAAGAAGATCTAGGTGAGATTCTGTCACCAGAAATTGTGTGCAACCATTATAGATTTCAACTTTTTCTTTAATTTGTGTACATAGTTGTATCGGCACAAGTGCAGGAGATTGATCATTTTATGGAGAGAGAGTTTCTCTTGATTCTTTGAATTCCTTGCTATTCTTTCTCGATTCTTTATTAGTAGATCAGTGCATTGGGAGTTAGAGCAATTCTTTGTGCACCGAAGACAGTGTAAAAAATCCAATAAAGCGCATCATTTTGTCCGATTAGTCTATATAGTCACCATTTTTCAACACATATTTAATGCTTATAAGACAATTATTTCGTTTAAAAATTTATGTGGCGAAAATATCTGTCTTTGAAAAAAAAATTATGGCATTCTATGGCATATTATAGTCTAGGATATCATAATATGATTTAGGATATAAAAAAAATATTTTGTCTAATCATTTTTAATACGTATTTAATATCTGTAATTTATTTTTTGTTTGAAAATTTTGAATGACGAAAATACCTCTGTTCTTTAAAAAAATTATAATATTTTATATATATTATGGCATCTTTCGTTATATTATGACATTTAGTGAACAAAAATTATGATTTTTTAGACAAAATATTATAATATGGATATAGAATGTCAAATTTTAAAAAAAAAATATTTTCGTCATACAAAATTTTTAAACGAAAAAATCAATCTACAGATATTAAATATATATTAAAAAATAATAATTATATAAATTAATTAAATAAAATAATATATTTTATATTAAATTTTTTATGCTGCTCGTGGTGCAAAAAAAAATTTTCTCGACACTTATTGCACTACTAACATTTTTGTTTGCGAAGGCATCGTGGTGTGGCCGCAGACCTCCCAAGCATGCCATGGGAATGCTGGGCACATTGAACGGACCTTTTTCTGGTACGACCAAAACCACAACTAAAGGATCCATGACTGATGACTCGAATACCTAAATCCAGCATCCCCATACAACATGCCGCCAAGACTCAATCTGATCATCACACAAGGATAATTTACCTTATTCTAATGGGTCAAACAGCAGATGGACTGCTAGTAGAAATGCCAACGAAATCACAATTCCTTCCAAATGATACGGCGTGGATGCCAGACATGCATAAAGTATGGTACACCTCTTCATCCAACATCCTTTGTGAAAATCTGCAGCATGTGGTGAAATGCTGCAAACCTCTATTTCATCCCACAATTTACACGAAATTATTGGCAGATATCAGGCAAACACTTGGGTTTCAAAAGGGACGTAAAACTAAAAAATTATAAAATAATAAAATCAAAATCAAAATCCAAATCCAAATCCCAGCAGCTCAGATTCACGGCCACAAGATGCAAAGGAATTTTACCAACTCCCATCACAATGTTCTATGATAGCCACTGAAAAATTCACCTAATGGAGCATCAGTGTTACTTGAATCTTCTGATTCAATGCTTGGGAAAAATGAAGAAACCTTTCAATGATCACATACTCAACAAACATTTTGACTTCACTAATTTCCTGTTATCAAATCCGGATTCCCAAGTATTTCATCACTCACACCACACCTCCTAATAGGATACCAAGACCAAAATACAGCTTTCCGCACTTGAGGGAAGGATATCATATGTGGTACACAAGCAGAACGGTGTGGAGCATAAGAAAGTTTCATAACCAAAAGACAATACAATACTCATGGAAAATTTTTCCGAAAAAACGGTGCAATTTTTCAACTGCAGTTTTTATAAAAGTACTAAAAGAATATACCATCGTTACACCAACTTAATTGGGTGAGGTTATCTTGATCTCAGCACGAAAGGCTGGGCAAGAAAGTATTCTCAATGACTAGCCAGAGAGATTGCGAACAGATATTTTATACAGTACCAAAATGGAAAGGCTTTGGTGAAATCTCGGATTTGCGTCAGTTAGCAATTCTTGCTTCACCTGTGTGTGGCTGAAGAATTCCCTCTCCCAGTTGCCTGAAAGTTAGGCGCCATATAAAATCTGTCTAGCCACATCAAGATCAAGCGGATAATAGACTTGTATTCCTCCTGTACAAGAGAGAAGAAAATTGCAGCACATTAGATCATGAACTGATTCTAAACAGAATCTTTGAAGGGAAAGAAGGTGGGAGATCAATGGAAGTTGATAATAGACTTGTATTCCTCCTGTACAAGACAGAAGAAAATTGCAGCACATTAGATCATGAACTGATTCTAAACAGAATCTTTGAAGGGAAAGAAAGGTGGAGATCAATGAAAGTTGGCCATGCATAAGGGTCCCAATGTGTAGCCATTTAGGAGCCTCCTCACCATGTTCAGTCAGGAAGAGGAAGAGGGAATTTGACTACATTGTCACATATTGGAAGTCCAAAATAAATAAAATATAAATAAATAAATAAAAGAACAGATCCACATGGCAGCAGGAGATTTGCCAGATCACCTCAATTGATGAGGTGAAATTCAGAGGCACAAAACGTTATAAAGTTTAGATCTCGAGTAATCAGTTATTAGAAATATTTAGATTAAGAAGAAATTTTTTATTTGAATAAAGGTCAAGACAGTCCTACAAGCACTAGGGACTGTTACAAATAGCCGTCCTTCCAATATGGAGTTCCATGACCCCCAAGAATTTATAGTTTGTGATTTTAAAAACTTTGGTTATCTTTTATTACAAAAGATCTAAAAGCTTAGAATTATGGGCTAGGAATATCCGTACAAGAGGACTCTAATACCCAAAACAAAAAAAACACCCTAAAGAAAAGGAAAGAAAGGAGAAAGCTTTATGCCATCAATCTGAAATGTATTTAGGTCATATCAAACAGCAAGACAAAATTGATTATCGTGCTTGGAAGTTAAGAAAAAAAAAAAACTTTAGACATTCTTAAGATTTGAAAAATGTATGACATTAAATACTCAAAATAAGTTTGTCCTGAGTCCAACAAGATGTACAATCAGAAATATAATATAAAATGCACATTATATGTACTACACTATGTTATAATACATATGCGGAAGTCTTTTTTCTTTCTTTTTTTTTTTTTGTCTTAAGGACTGATCTCTCTTTTTAATCTGATGGTCTGTGATGAAGCATTTGTCTTATTTGATAGAATAACTACATTTACTCTATACACAAATTAGGAAATTCTTGCCATTCTGAAAACAGCCTCTACAACAGTAACCAACAAACCTTATCTCATCAACTTCTCTAGATCACATTCCCTCATCTATTCCTATCAACGGCCACATTCTTTGTCCATCATGTTTTACAAACTTTTAATTCAATATAATCAAAGCACAATCTTTAAAATATATAGATTCGGTAGAATAAAATAATTAGCATCATGAGAGGAGATGATTGAAACTTACTAAAGTGGAAGATTCTTGTGGGTGTAGATCACCCCTTTATCTCCGTCCACCACTTGCCCGCTTCCTCTTAGAATCCTTCACATCATGAAGTTAACACAGTTAATTAAGTTGGAATACATGCATAAGGATATCCAGACGTTTTGAAGAGAAATGGACAAAATATATACTGCATGAAAGAGGACTTGATAGGATGAGCTATCCTGTCTCAGTCATATAGGGTATCTCCATAAAAAAGATGGCTCCCAGGGCAAAGCCATAGTAATCTGAAGAGTGAACAAGAGCTATCATGCCAAATTTATCAATAATAACACATCCATGAGAACAGAATTACAAAGTCTCAAAATTTTCTGAAAACCACCTGAACTAAGCATGGCTGTCACTTGGCAGATTTTAGTTCTTCGCTCATTTTCTTCCTCTATGCTATTTGTCAATTACTTTAGTTTCTTTTGGCTTATTATATTAAAAGAAATACTCTCTAATGAATGCTCAGGTTATCTTAAGGAACCAGAAGAAACCACAAAAGTAGAACAATCACAAGATGCAAGAAAAGCAACATCATCTGGCATGTACCATCGTGTGGTTAGCAGTCCTTCAACACCAACAGGGCCTCGAGCATGTATCCTACTCGTACTTATACCAACCTTCATATGCCACAAACAAGATTTAGTAAAAGGGCAATAAATAAACTAAGATATTTCGAACAACTTGTTCCAAGAAAGCATACCTCTGCACCAAGTCCAAAACGAGCCCCATCACAAAAGCGTGTGCTTGCATTGTGAAAACAGCAGCACTGTTGGGATTGGAGAGGGGGAAAATCATAATCTTTTGCCTTATAAACTCAATAAGACATGAAACTTGGCACTAGTTTTTGCAAATAATCATAAAAGAAAGTTAAAACAGAACAGTGCTAAACTGAAATCAGTCATAGTGGTAATGATAATAGAACTTAGGAGCCAAATCAACAATAATGTTTTGACTGATAAATCCAATGGATGATCATACATATACCCAGCTATAAGCCAATAAGAAAACATATATCTGGACAAATAACAATGCTCACAATAATTGTTCATGACATAGCAAACAAAATATAATTATTCATCAAGAATTAACATATTGCAGGGGAAAAAAAAGTAAATACAGAGCTTTTAGAGAGTAAAAAGTATCAGAAAATGGAGGAAAAATCCTTTTGGTGACTTTGCAGAGGGAATACATTCATTTTCTTATAAAAATTCTCGCTCTCTCTCACTCATAGATGCACAAAACAACATCCAAAAAGAGAGCATGGAGGTGTACCAAGAGACTCAAAGGAGGAAAAAAACTAAAGTTAGAAAATAAAAGCTATCTATGCCGTTCCATTATAAACCTAAGAACATGGGAATGAGGCTCGAAGGAGGAGGCAGCAGCGGTGGCAAGGGCAAGGGCACTTTAGCTGCAGAAGAAGCAACCGAAGGAAAGCAGCTCGAAGGAGGAGGACCGGAGGAAGGTCAAACAAGGAGGACAGGGGCACTTTAGCCCTGACAGGAGCAACCCG
>KE505252.1:128970-153371 GCA_000441515.1 Elaeis oleifera
AAAATTGAGGCTAGCAATAAAATATTTTTTTCAGGAAAATAATAAAAATGAGGAAACTGCTAACCTGCCACAAATCTTTTAGGAACAAAATTCCCTAAATACGATAATTTATTGGATAGTCCAGATACCTCATAACTTTTTATAAAATATTATAAAAGAGTATTGGAGCAATTTCCAATTCTAAAACACTATAAAATAGAACTCTTGCAAATACACTATATCAAAATAGAATTATTCAACTAGGTAGACTGACAAAACCAGTTTGGACTAAACTGAGCTCAAGTCTCTTTCAATCAAGATTTTAAATCCCGTGAGATGGGGCTGTCCCGATTTTCTCATGAAACAGGACACGCCACCGTCCTGTCCCATCCCAACACTTGGGATAAAGGATGTCCCAAGACATCCCGATCGGAATGCTAGCACACTAGCAAGATAGCCTTGTCCCGACACATGGGATGGTATCCCATTCCGGTGTCCCACAGGACATCTCGCTGGGACCTGAATCCTTGCTTTCAATGTTCAAATTTAGAAGTTTAAGGATCACTATATGAATCCCACGTATTTGCTCCTATCCTAGGTGTAGTCCAACATAAAGAGATAATTTTCAAGAGGGCGAAAAAAGAAATTTCTATTCCCATATAAGTCTTCTTTAGTCATCCCTCCTCTCCTCCCCCCCCCCCTCCCTTTTTGTTCTTTGCCTTTTTGCCTAAATTGCTCATGTCGAAACCGACTCATACTGACTTGTCAAAATGAGCCAGACTAAGACCAACAACCAAATAAATATGACCTTCTAATAAGCTGATTGAAAGGGCAAAACCTGATAACTGATATAAAGAATTAAAATATAGGGCAATGTGAATCCATAGAGGATTTCATAGTTGCAAAGCGATGCTTCGAGTCTGTTTCAATATAATTGGAATATAACATATCAAATGTCCAATCAAGAAAAGGCAACATGCAGTAGTTAATGAGTATAATATGTAATACTTGAAATAAAATTTGACTAGAAGATGATTCAAATAAGCAAGAGGAAATCTTTTCCTTTTTAAAAAGGCAAGTGTTTAAAATGTAAAATGCAGCCCGGAAAAGGATGCATACGAAAGAAACATAAGGATACAACTTAATAAACCAAATGAAGAGGAAATCAACATCCCTTGTCATACCTGTCAACTTGACGAAGAAAAATCTCTGCCACATCGAGATCCTTGGCAACCACGCAATCAGTATGTGCACTGGAGAATACCAGGGGACCAAAACAATAAATTTTCATGGTATCTGATATTGAAGATCAAGATGCTTTTGCATAACTCTAAATACTAAAAATACTACCGTGTAACTGAGATGGCAATGAAAACCGAATGGAAACATACCCCTGCCCAAACTAAGGCTAGGAACATAGGTGCTGCAGAGATGCTAAAACATACCTTCCATGACGATGTATATGGTCAATTGCAGCATGTACATCATCAACAATTTCAATAGTGCAAGCCATCGAGTTATACTCATGATGAAATGAATGTGCCCATGGAATGTCTAATTCAATGCTTGCTCTAGGTCCACCATAAATAGTAACCCCTGCAATGAGAAATGGATTAAGAATTACCACAGAAAAATTGAGTTCAAGGAAATTTTTATGACTCCGTGTTTTTGAGCATGGATGAATATCTTAGATGTTCATCAAGTGCTGATTTCTTTTAAGCAATATTTTCCTTTCAGTCCAAAAAGGATGTCCATCCCTAAACATCATCTAAGAGGATTACCAATGAGAAAGGCCCAATTACATGATGTTCCATCATACAGATCAGAACAAATTTAGTAGATTGCGAATTCTCTCAAGAAGTGATGATTACAGTCTGCTTTTGTATGGGTGCTCCAGTTTTATCTGTCACTCCAGTTTTATCTATCACTCCCAAAAATCCCTATGGAATCAATAACCAGAAGAGGTGGCATGATCATAGATTTCCTTTTTCCCATTTGATGCAACTCCTAAATCATAAACTCGAAACAAACTATGTAGTTTTAGTACAAATTGTAGCAAAAAAGAAAAGGCCTGGATGATAGCCATCTAAAATACTAATATGATATAATGGATTATTTATCAGAGGAAGATCATGCTAATGCATTATTTATCAGAGAAAGATCATGCTGTGTAGTAGGTAAAATCTTCAACCACACTAAATTATTCGGAATATTCTTTATGGAGTACACACAAATAAACTGCAGTAGCATGCCTTTCCACTCTGGAGGAAAATGTCAACTAAAACACTCTAATCCCTACTTCAGATAAATAATTAAACAAACCTAGGAAACAGCTGCAAAGTAGTACCAGATAAACAAAACTATCCGGGCATATCAGAGCCTCAAGATATCAAGAGAAGATAGTTAATGAGTTTCCAAGTGAATCATTCATTGGGTGATGCCAATGCTTTCTGGAATAGTGTAACATGGAAGAATTTGTGCATTGTGGATCAAACTCTTTCCATGACAAATGCTATAGATAAACCATGGTAATGCAGAAACTTACAAATTCTATAACTGAACCACAGAAATTCAGAAACAAAATACCAGAACTCTGAGTTTATTGCTGCACAACATCTTTTTTGGTAAAGATCTTTGCTCTTTGTATCTCTCAATAGACACAGAACAAAATCCAAATGGTGAGGTAACTCACATCAAACTGATTAGTACTTCTAAAGAATCAAGATGATGTTACCTGGGTTCTCAGGCCCATCCGAACAAAGATTTCTACTTCCATGACACCAGACCACCACGTCTATGTTTCAACTCTTAGAAAACAATGGCACATAAATTTATATCTATTAAAATTATTAGAAATGTAAGAAGCAAGAAAATGGACTTCAAAATAATGCCAGAGAAATGGTGGAAAGTTTATTTCTTAATTTGGCTTTGACACCTAGTACTTTTGATATTTAAATATTCTAGGAATGAATCTTCAAATACTTTCATTGTATGTCAGAATTCAACTTTTGCATCTGTCTATTCACACATTGTAGCTAACTTCCCCTTCTGCTCACAATAAAGGTTGCTTGTCGGTTGTCATTGCATGATGTCTCTTAGCAGCTGTTTTCTATTAAATATAACAGAACCATCTCACATTTTCACTAATGCATATCAGACATTTTGCCAATGAACAATACAACAGAAGACCAATGTGGCCAGTATATGTTAATCCATCACAAATACTGTGCCTTACAAATTTTGCCAAATGAGGGTTACCAACATACCTTGACCTCTAAGTTGTACTATTAGATCATTTAGCCCTTTGGTCTTCAAAAGATCCTTGTGTATAAGGAGTGTTTCCTGCAAAACGCAGAAAGAGCAGCAACTTAAATTCAAAGGCGAATAAATTCACAAAATAGGTCTGTATGTTATTTCCAGATGATACAGTCTCAATGGATGTGAAGAGGACAAGATTAAATATTAAATTGGGACTATGGAAGAGCATTTAGAGGATAATGGTCTGAAATTCCTCAACTCAACTAAGCCTTAATCCCAAACTAGTTGGGGTCCACTACACGAATCAACGGCCTGTAATTCAATAAAGTGAAACCGAAAAAAAAAAAAAGCCTGGACAGAGATGCTCCTACAATATATGTTGTTATGGCTGTCAAGTGGGGAAAAAAATAGAGATTTAGATGAAAATATAGGTATTACATTTACATGATTAATACATTTCCTGGCATCTTAAGGCAGGAATTTACATGGTGGCAGTTAAGCTCGATATGTTATATCACTTATATGGTTCAAAATGTTAAGCAATAAAGAACATTGTTGAAAGTGAGAATCTAGAGATAGACTTTTGGTAAAGGGAAATAGCGTAGCTTAAGGATGACTAAATTATAAGAAACATAGAAGTTGAACCAATTGATGGAAGAGTAATGAAAAATCAAATGAAGTGGCATTGGCATTTGTGACAAGTTAGATAAGGCCCTGACAATGCAAACTGCGAAGTGTTTAAATCTGTGTTGAAAGATCTAAAGAAGAGAGAAAGACCTAAGCTGACATGCAAGGAAGTTGTAAAAGGGATAGCAACACTTGGTAAAACTAGAGGTGAGGAATAGCAAAGCCAGCCCCAGATAGTTGGGATGAGGCTAAATGGTTTAAATTGCCTAGAGAAATTAATTTACAATGTACAAGAACACAATAAGCTGCAATCATGATGGACAAAAAATGGTTAGTCACAATAACAATTGCATTGAAAAAGCAAAATCATTAAGCAGCAGACTAATCATCTTAAAGAAAATTAGAAATACCATAGCATTACAGGCTGCAGGATAGTCTATTTTGCATCCAATACAATGCGCTTTGCCATATCCATGTCAGCTGATTTGTCAATATAAACATGACAGATGCCATCTGAAGGGTAAAACCAGAAGTGAACTTGACCTTCGACTTAAATTAAAGAACCATAGGAGAAAATGCATCTTGCAATAGGACTATTGTTCTGACATTGCATTGTACTTCTAAAGTACAGCAAGATTAGTTATCTTACCAGCATGACCTAGAACAGGAATCTTAGTAGATTCCTTGATTTGAGTAACAAGTTTATTGCTACCTCTTGGAATGACAAGATCAATGACATCATCAAGCTGGAAAAAAATTGCAATTTCAAAGTGAAAAAAAGAAACCACTCCAATAAGTTTTAGAAAGACATTCTTTAAGATTCTGCCCTAAAACAAGCTTACTTTTAGCAATTCAGGAATCTCATCTCTTGATGTAACAAGCCCAATAAGCTTCTCACCTACAGTATCTGGAATAGCTCCAGTAATAACCTAACAGATAACATCAAACAAACAGTTTGAAACAAAATCAAAGAAGCATCTAAATTTAAAATTGACAATCCTCAAGTTTGAGAAATTTGGTATCAAAGAAGTAAACCTTATGCAAGATTGCATTAGATCTCATCGCTTCCTTTCCACCTTTCAGAAGAAGACCATTCCCACTCCTAATTGCTAAAGATGCAATCTGTACCAATCAAACCAAAAGCAAATGACAAATGAATCAGAACAATAACAATTACATACAGAATAAAATTACTGATGTATGAACTAAAATCTAAGATATGATCGACAGAATTGAAAAGCAACACAAATACAGTTGGTGCACACATTAAAATTCCATACTCAAAATTTACAAAATGGGTTTCTAGACACAAACAAATGGGTGAACACACATGCATGCCTGCGTATATGTACCTAGTAAAAGAATTCTATTTTGATCTAAATGTATCAAGAAGTTGTCAGTAAATAAAACAACGAGTTACTTTTGAGAAACATGTAATATATCCAACCAAAAAGGCTCATTATACGAGTGACTATGATAGGCTGAAGAACCAGATACTGGCAAGAGATTATCTAGTTCCCTCATAACTCCAAATTTGCTTCTTTAACTACTACTTCCCAGCAATCATAAGGTATCGCATTTCAAGTATCACCTTTACTTGACAAGTTGAGTCTTGGACCTAAAACACCCACATAATTGACCTATGGCACTGTTATGTGGATAAGCAAAAGTCTCAAATGCATTTCAGATGCTGCAACCTAGATAAACATGAAAAGGCTCAATGAACACAGAGGCATATGAAACATTATGCAATTCTATAAAAACATGAACTCTTGCATCTGCAGCCATCCATGAAATCAACTTTATATTGCTTTCACTGCAACATGATTACCTAAGTATAAACCAAATACAAGACTGGATGATCATATGATAATCAGAATACTGGATGCATTCACAGAGACGCCCAGAAACAGAAAAAGATCAGAAACAGGGATATACATCCAAATCGAAGAAAAATCTTAGCTATAGCAGATTAAAGTTGTGCCTTGTAAAGGAGTTTCATGTAATTTCTATGTCACAGTAGCAAACAAAAAGTTTTGTTCCATTTGTAGCATACCTAGCTATGCCTGCATTCTTGTTCTGTCTTGAAAATCATAAAGCCAATTTTATGCCTAGTTTCTTCATAAATTTGACATTTTTTACAAAACAAGATTTACCACATGGGTTTAATTTCATCTCTTGGCCTTTTCTCCATTCCAATATCTCAATATCTTGATGCTGTTTCCAACATGATGTTATATTAGCAGACGGCTGATGAACATTGTATGGCATGATGTGAGGTGTGAATAAAATGGAGGCACTAAGGCATCTCATGGAGGTTAAAGGTGTTACCAAATGGATTTTCTTCAACACTGTTCAAGCAAAGCCAGATCGTAAAAATATGAAGAAAAACAATTTGAATGAGCAAGCATCTCATTATGTGACATAGATAAGAGATTTAAGATGAAGTTTGGAATGACCACACTCTAGAAATACCTCTCATTTGTCTGATTATCTAGGTTTATTTTCCATTTTGACTTTGCAAAGTTGTGAACTAAGACAGAATTTGTTTGCCCATGAAAAGGGGTCATTTTCTGAGACATGATGTGTTTACAAACATGACAGCCAGTACATCAGCAAGATGGATTTGTTCGTTGCTAAAGGAAGAAAAGATGTGCATATGCTGCAGCATGGTACTTGCTAAATCTTTGTGTAGACTTATTACAGTTAACATTTCATTGCAAGAAATATCAAAGAGTCTTACTTTATCAGCATGCTTTTTTTAGAGGAGGGGGATAGAAAAGTCAAAGTACGAATAACATGTTTTTTTACCTGAACTAAGGCATCAGGTCGTGACTCAAAAACAATCAGGAGAACACCCAGGGGGCATGATGTCTTTTCTAAGACAAGTCCATCTGCAAGCTGAATGAATATCATGCCTCAGAATTTGCAAGCAACATATGACAACAGCAAACAAATATAATAATTTATGTGTATCAAATTGGAGTAAAGCATTTATAAATTTATATTCATGATACATAATCTTTCAATCAAAAATTACGTCAAAAAATGAAGCAAAGCAAAAAAATATATATTCTTAGTGTAGATTCCTGACCTCTGTCCTCTTCAAGACATGGCCTATTGGGTCTTCCATGTCTGCAAGTATACGAATGGACTTCGCAAGACTTGATATCTGTCAAACAAAGAAATATTAGATTAAAACAAACAAAAGCAAGTATCTACACACAGCATTTAGAGTGCAAAAATCATCCATAAATAAAGGGCACAGTGGATAGTGGATCAGTTGAAGTGAATATGAATATAAATGTTATCTCAAACTAGCAAGCAATGTTAAGTTGCAATCCATGGACATAAGTCCTGTCCCAAATAAGCTAGAATAGATATTTTGTGCCTTGCCTTTCCAGGCTTCAAGGTCAACCTAGAAATCAATGAGTTCTCATATCCAGCCTGCTGTGCAGCAGCAACATCAGCTTCATTTTCAATTCTGATTGATTTTTCATTTGCCTCTAGAGCATCAGCAATGTCCAACAAAATCTTCCTGCGGTCTTCTGATGACACACTCTGGAAACAACACAAAACAATTAACAAGAACTTCTAATATGAACAGGATATCTCAATATTGAAGAACAGACTGAAATGAGTTCATATTAAGTAAACAATTCTATAATTAAAGGAACACTTCAAAATATAAACAATGAAACAACACAGCATGACAAAGAATGTATCATGAAGGAATATGGATGCCATACTATTTGAACTCATGTAATATACCTGAAGTCGCCTGGAGCATTCCCTTGCTGAACCTGCCATCTCATGAGCACCAACTTCTTTGGGCAATGCCCATAAATGTGCATCCTGATGAAACAGAGTACCAATTCTCTCCCCTTGAAGTACTTTTATAATGCTATCAGTAGCGAAACCACTACAGTAACCCACCACCCAAAAAAAGAAAAAAAAAAAGGAAGCTAGTTGAGACTCATTGGCTTTTCAAAACTGTATAAAAATCAGATGCCATAGACTAGAAATATACAATTTCTATTAAACAACAGATGAAACTAGAACAGACAAAAGCTGTCCTGCTGTGACCACCTAAATATGGCCAAGAGCATCACAGGGCAACTTGGTCCTCTGACCAGTCGCCAGTCTAATCATTGGCTGTAACTCAGGACCCACAGAGGGTCTGGTGACTCAGTTGTGGCTGCTTAGGCTGCTAGCACACCATGTAGGGCATAGCAGTGTATGCTCTGTAGTACAGATCCAAGCTCCCAAAAGGTGGGAGACGAATCTCCAACTCTCAAGTCTTCATCACAAATCAAAGCATTAAGAACTGGTGCTAGTTTAAAATGAGCAATTAGCATTATTACATGCACAAGTTTAGGCACTCCTCTTACTACAAGTAGTATAACAGCATACTGGTCCATATGGTGCCAATTTCAGTATCGAGTCGTTATTATTATTATAATACCAAATCATTTATATCAAACAGATACTAAATATGTAGAGTACTAGACTACTAGCAACTTACATCAGCTTTATAATATTACTGTAGAAATTATGACTGCAAGTAGGGTGTACATGCATATGCAGTGCGCACACGTCTGTGCATGCAAACGCATGTTAGAGAGAGAAAGAGAGCATCAAATATCTTATTTAACAGTCGTCAATCATCAAATACCACGGAATCAAACAGTACCAATTTTCCATGGAATGGGACATCCCACATACCGAGTACCAACACTCGGGTGGTGAATGTCCCGTTCCATCCCAATCCAGTTACTGTCTTGTCCCATCTCAATACTCAAGATGGTGCCCTGTCCCAACACTTAGGATGGTTGGATGCCCCACCATCCCTCCGGCATTTGAAACCTAGGTTTTTAAGCATATGCTTTCAACCATCATTCTTGTGACTTTAGACATGAATGACCATACAAAGATTTTCCTTCTTTAATTGGCTCTAACATAAAGAAAGACATCAAAATTTTAAATGACGGTATGAAGTCTAACAATATGCTGCACTACATGCATTTTGACCCAGTAACTGGCGAGTTTGAAAATAAGGATTAAGGTACTAGGCATACCTAATGATTACAACAGGGGTGCCTGCAGACGCAGCATAAACTGCAGACTTCACTTTAGCAGTCATACCACCTCTTCCCACCCTAGACTTGTCCCCAAAAGTAATCTCGCCCTGATGCCTTTCTTTTATGTAAGTATGTATTATCTTTGAATGAGGTTCACCAGGAGGAGCACTATATAGACCCTCCACATCACTAAGCAAAACAAGAAGATCAGCTTTTAACTCCAAAGCCAATAGAGCTGCTAAACTGTCATTATCCCAAAAGATACCCGAAGAATCCTGCAAATTATCAGCTATCAGACAGAGCAACAGGCCACAAACAGTGATAAATAACCTTGACGGAAAACTCAAAGTAGATAGTGAGCAGAGTTATAACTTATAAGCTTATAGACAAGAGTTTATAGATAGATTTTTGAATTACAATGTCATGACTAGTCTTAATAAGGATAATACTGGACAGCATAAGCTTGATTAATCAGAAGCATCATTGTCTCCGAAGATGTAACCTTTATACATTTAAAAGCATGGCTCTACCTAATGATTTTGACACAACAGAAATTTAGTAAGATCAAGAACATCATATTCACAAGATACTGTAGATTTATTTCCTTTCTGACAGACAATCCCAGATGTTCCACCAAGCACGTGTACTGTTTCTCCCACAACAAAATGGGGGGCATCCAGCAAAAACAAATTTTGGGATAGATATCAAGTCATTCAGAACCATATTGAGTGGTGTAGGGAAAAAATTCATTAGTTTTCAAATGGATTGCAATAGCTTACTGATTTGCCTACCTTGGTTGTTAACTTTAGTTTGCAAGTCCAAAATAATAATAATAATAACAATGCTCTAAGGAACAAGATCGTACTATCATGGTTCTAAGGCCATGTATTTTAAAATAGTGATTCTCTCATATCAAAGACCAACTTTTGATTATTAATTCTTTATTGCAATCTGCTTTACAAAGATTTTGTGACATAACCTGACCAAATTATTTCGAAAAAAAAAAAAAGAAGCTAAATTAAGCCCTGCAAATATCCTTAACTTGCATATCCATTCAAATTAGCTACCAAATTCTCAACATCACAAATCATAACTGAGGATGTGAGTGACACAGCATTATTGTGCATACTACAAGCGATGAACCCTCTCTTTTAGAGTAAAGAATGCTCCTGTCTGACAGAGAGGTGTCTACAAGTGACAAGGTCTGGCCATTCCAGTGAAGGACCCACCCAAACGATTGAAAGATTCTGAATCAAGAACAGAAAGGAGGAGAGATTCTTTGCTGCTTCTAGTGCAACTTACCACCCTCTAGGTGCAAATTCTTGACAATGACATGATGCCTTGTACAAGTAGAAAGGTTCGAGGGATGTCAACAATATATCTGGCCATTGTTTCCTAGGACAAGAGAGACCTCTCAATCCACTTTCCAATATTATCATCGTTCTAGCCTTCTCCCATCCTCATGGTGTGGCTCTATAGCACAATTCTAGTCATCAAAATTAAATGATGACTGTCAATTAATTAGACCTCATAAAAAGTTGCTATTAAAATCTCAGGGAGGGAACTCTAGCCACGAAAAGAACTAACAATGAATCCAAAAATGATAAATCTAGGACATGAAGTTTATGGTTGCAATATAAGCCCATGCAAGAAGAAGCAATCTTGGTTTTCCATCTGAGAAACAGAGAGATAAGATCACATTTTTTAGTGTAGAACAATGCAATAGCAAAGAGAGGAGCAACTGGTTTTCGTTCATAACCAACTGAATCAAGGCACACCCTATCGCTTCGTTAAATTGACATGGGTCTAGTCGTAACATTAAACTGGTCAACAACATGTTCTAGAACATATCAACTTAATCTTATGATAGCAAGTTCCCTGCATGTGTCAATTAAAAATAATCATAATTTTACAATGATGATAAATTTACGTTAACAGATAGAGGCTAACATATTATTTTCTAAATTTTGTGGACCCTCCAACAAAGTATGAATTCCAGAAACAGCAAAAAGGAAGCATCGAGACTCCCAAACATAACACCCAGCATATAATTTTGGCCAGTGGTGGGCCACCTGGCACAACAAGTCAAGTGGCTTCAGACCATGACAAAACCTAGTGGTTTCTCCTCATTGGGTATGGGGGTATAAAGAAACCCCTGACAAGCTTAAATGCTCATTAGCCGACCACCTTATTTGAGGGTTGACATCTGAAGCAACATAAATGTTTGCCGGACCTAATGGATCAACCTTTCTATCTTCTTAAATTACAAAATTACATCAAGAAAAGTACACATCATGGTGGAAAGCCTATAAGCCATTGACTCTTTCAAGAAACAAGAACTTGGTTCCACACTCACGAAGCTACAGCACTTTTTACTTAGGATCATTATCATCCATATTTCATCCAGAGAACACCCAATGGTGAACATCTCACAAGCTCCCCATCTCCAATGGACAAATCACTCTCCCTCATCCTTTCAAGACATAAAGAGGCTGAGTAATCACAAGTCTAGACGACTAAATAAGTATTTATATGTTGGAAGAAAAAAAGGAGCTTACATAAATATACCTTGGTAGATATTCTCAAATTTAATGACAAGACATGGTCCAAATTAGGAAAGCTAATAGCCAACTCTGTCTTTCCACCCAAATATCTCTTAAAGTCTAAAAGCATTCTTTACCTTAAAAATGTAATCACTATCTAAAATTGCTCATTCCTTTTTACTATATTTCATGATCGATCCGCACTTCTGATCCCATTGCTGCATTTTCATGACATCTATTTTAGTAATACCAGAATCCTCTATGTGCAACACACGTGAATGCAAAGATCAGGAGTGTCTGGAGTCCTAGTTTAGCCAAGTAGACCTGAATGAATTCCCTATCCATCTGAATCAACCATCAGATGAGAGTCACAACCAATAAAGCCAGCCGATGCCTTTCTTATTTCATGTATGGACACATAAGAGGATACTTTAACTGCCTCTTTTTAGATTAATTCCATATAGGCTCCACAGGTGGAGTTATTTGGTAAAAGAAGGAAACAAAAACAAACAAAGCAGAGTCGAACTCGGGGTTGGAGTCGAATATAATAGTACAAATCAACTCCTCCCAACTTATGCAGAACTCAGTATCTACAATCTGTGTACAGGCTTGTAAGAATCATTACACCTTTAAAGATAACAGATCCGCATCCTTTCATATGGATATTGTAATACGCATAACAGAGAATAAGCTGCCATATTAGTTGTCCCCAAAACTATACAGGAAGTTAACCAGTTACCACCTTCTGGCAATGTGCGTCTGTGTCTGCGTATGTATATGCAAAATTGAAGACAGCAATAAGTTATACACAGCAATTAATTACATCCTCAAAATATTATAAAAAGCTGCCAGAATTCAACTTGTTCAGATTCTAGGTTTACATGAAAAGCGTACCTCATATGGAGCTTTCCTAGTGCTGATGGCATCATTTTCATTGAAACAGGAATAACTCTAAGAGCTATCAATGAATTCACAGTTTGAATAAGCTGCATCCTGAAATCTGGATGCTTAAACTCACTATCAGTGACAAGAAGCTGAGACGATGCCACATCTAGCTGCATTAAGAATTTGTAATGAAGTTTATGAGAAACTAGGGTGACATGTAAACAAAGAAAAGATATTCAATCAATAGTGGACAACAAGCAACAAGTGTTGTAAAAGGTTGGTAGATCAAAAGCACACCTGACTAATAAGGCATCATATAGAGCCATTAGGCCACTCTGACCAGCAGCGGCACAAGCCTTTCCATCCAGTTCTAATTGTGGTTTTGGAGATCAGCAAAGCTGCATAATCTAACTAGTTACTGACTGAATTTGAACAAGCAGAACTTAGAATATAAGTAGCTTAGTTGGAAAGAAGATTCTTTTTTGAAAAAATTAAAGATGAGGCATCATTCAAAGTGCTTGCTTTACTTAAAACAAGGAGATGTATCAACCTGCTGTTAAGCAGTCTCCTGTATCTAAGCCTTTGCCGGCCAACACCCACTGCACCTGAAGTGACCAAAATAACTTCAAAGCCTCGAGAATTTAGTTCTTTAACCTAGAAATGTCTCATTTCGATAAGAAGAGTATCTAAAAGTTTGAATCTTGCACTACTATAGTGTTTGCGATAAAAGGGACAGGTACATGTGGCCATGGCACAGTCCGAGCATACCTGTTCACAAAGAGCTCCAAGTCTTCCCAGAGCCAGTCTCCCATCAGTTCTAGTGACAACAGCAGTACCCACCTATAAGATGTATATTAACAAAGTCAATCTGCTATCAGACAATATATAGTAACTAGAGATTCATTGCTTTTTTTTCTCTCTCCAAAAAGACCATAAAGGGAAAACCTAATAGTTTTTAATTAATGCGATTTGGTGAGTTCCAAATTTCACATTCCTTAAAAATCATTTGCATTGCTAAATATAACTTTGCGAGAGAATTTACTAGGACGAGAAAGAATTTGGGACAGAGAGGGAATATTCTGACTTGAAACACATCAGAAGGATATTATTGAAGCCATGAAGGGACTGAGACAAGGTCTATAAACAAGAAGTACCTAAGTTCTGATCGGAAGGCCAGATTCAAGTTCAAGACCATCAATATATGCTTCAGTAAAACAGATCCAAGACTATAAATCAACGAATAATACTTCAATTAATAATAAGCAGCTGAGATAAACCAAGAACGTTTCCATCAGACCATTTTTTAAAAAAAACAAAAAGCATTATAGAAGACAGTAAGCAAGGAGAACATAAGAAAACCGAACAAGAATCATTTCAATCTAGAAAAGAATCAAGAACTTAAGTTTCAGAAATTTTTAAAAATCACTGCATTCTAGAAAAGAATCAAGAACAAGATTCCCTACTTTCTTTGGGTGGGGCATCATGAAAGTGAGTATCAGGCAAGTAACAAAATCACAGCGTCATCGAAAAGAATCAAAAGCGTGAACTCAGAAATTTGAACAAAAACAACTGCAATGTAGAACATAATAGCAATCCATTGACTTGAATAAAGATAAAACAGGCGCAAGTTAACATGAACCACTCCCATTCTTGATAGACAAAACCGTTCACGCTTCTTGCAGTCCATAAACTAGGGTTCTTGTGGAAACAAAGAATGAAAGAAAGAAAGAAAGAAAGAAAGAAAAATTAGGGTTCTTGAAAAAAGGATCGAGCAAAGAGGAAGAGGCAGATTAAAGAGGGGTAAGAAAAAGAATGATCGACGAACCTTGATTATAACGCGCTTGACGTCCTTTACGAAAGCTCGAGTGGGATCCATGGCGGCCGAGAAACGAGGTTGAAGAAGCAGAGGAGAAGATAGCAGAGACCTCTTTTCTCCTTTTTCTTTCACTCGAGTTTTCTCCTGCTTTCCCCACCGCAGCGCTTTCTTTTCGACCCTTTTATATTATTATCGGTGGATGGGGTTGGGAGGAGGCGGCGGCGGCAGACGCTCCGTTACCGACTTACTGTGGAGTGCGAGTTTTAGGGTGGGAACTCCCAGGCCAGGAGAGCGACGCGACGACACGGCTTCTTGACTTCTGGGCCCGCTTTCGCCCCGTGATCTGTGTGGAATCCCGAAGCAGCTAACGCGTCCGTGCCGTCGTGCCCCCTGGCCGGGCCCGTTCGGATGTCACATCGACTAAGGAAACTCCTGCAGCATAAATCCAAGCCCGTGCAATGCATTAATGTAATTTTTTAACTATTTTTAAATTATCTTTTAAAATATAATATAAAATAATAAATTATATTTTAAATATTGTATAGATTTGACAAAACTTTAATATGATGTTATGATGAGTATTACTTGAGAGCATGAAATAAATTACGAATGTGCTGGCTAAATTATACTAAATTTTAAGATTATGAATATACTAATTGGCTTGAGTTTGAGTTAAAATTAAAACATTTAATATGCTGTTATAACAAATCCAAAATGTATTTATTTGATATTTTTATTATATAATTATTATGTTATATTAAATAAATTATTAATTTTAGATATATTTATTTCAAGTGTTATATGAAAAAATTTTTGTAGTTGTTATAATTTTTGTATAACAAGTTAAAGGCAATCATTCTAAAATCTGTAATTATTTTTTTATATGCTTAATATCAGCTCTTTTTGTCCCATTAATTTAATTAATATATAGTTCTCACCTTATTAATGATAATATAGAATATGAGAAGGATTTAAATTTCATTATTTATATCCACATGTCAGGTGATTAGAAATTATTATTTTATAATATATAATTAATCGGTACATAATTTAATCAATACATTGATTTATTTAATATGCAAGTTTTAGCTTATTAATGATAATATAGAATGCAACATCCTAATTTTTCTTCTTTTCTAACTAGTTTCATAATATACTATACACTTGATGTAGGATATGCTAACATTTGATATATTTAATAAAATCATAGTGAAAAAAAATATTTAAATGCACTTTACTCATTTTCCAAGAAAAAAATTGATTAAATTAGCTCTTATAAAATTGGTTTATATTTTATGAATCTCCAAGAAGATGAGGAAAAAATCATATGTGAATAAAAGAACAAAAAAAAAAAAATAATTCTAGGGTATTTCCCTTTTTGATTTGTGTCTCTGAGTATTTTCTTGATATTTATTATAACTTATATTAAGTAGATGGATCTATTGCTAAGCAGATATTTGCTCCCCCTAATTTTGGATAATTAAAATTAAAAGTATTCTCATTACAATCTTTATATATATATATATATATATATGATCATTCTTATTTTAGGCTCTTTTATCTATGGTTTTCTTCTCTCATTGTTGGAGACTAAAGTAGGACATCAGTTTTATTGAGATATATTATTTGATTTGAGTAGTACTTCAGTTTTAAATTTTACAAAATATCGTCCAAATTAATATGCCCTTTGACTTATTTGTTCATCATCGTATGTTTGATTTCATCTTATTCCGTTGTCTGATTTGGTACATGGTTGTTTCTTGCCACTGGTTTGGAGTTGTCAAGGCATATATTATGATTTCAAGATTATGATATCCAACATAAACCTCTTAAGAATCATATTGCTCATGCCATATGCCACAGCACGCACTCGCAGAAGAACCTTGGCAACGACGTAATACAATTTTAGTCAGTATTTGAGCTCAAGCCACACGCCTTGAACATCTCAGTAGTTAGAATAGACGGTACTCTTGCCTCGAGTTTGACTTGGACATTGGATGTTCACTAATAATCAAACAATTATTCCAACTTTTCTCGGTTAAAGTGAGGAGATTTCCTTTATATACACAACCTTACCCATTCTTAGAGCCTAAAAATGATTGTCCACCGAAAAAGCAAATAAAACCTAAAATGGTATCACGTGACAAGCACACCACTATCCAGAAAATTTATGAAGCTTTTGGGTTCCTAAAACAACTCATATCTCATCAATGGCAAATAAGGAATCACATTCCAAGCAGTCTGCAAGTAAATTTTACATGCCACCTAAGAGGGGATTGAGGGGAAAAATTCGACCGAGACCAAAGATAACCAACAAGAATCACCAGAAGAGCACCCACAAAGATTTTGCAAATTAATGCTCAGCGTTAAAAACTGGCTGAAGCCATGCTCAAAGTCTGATTTTTTGGGAAGAAAAAGAAGCTACATCGAAGGCATGCATGGTCTCAGGTACCAAAGCTGCGGTCCCCTGCATCTCCCAACCCTGGGACTATGAACCTGACAATGCATATATGCTAAGATGTTAATGCAAGACAAATTTTATACCCTGTGCGTGTATGAGTGAAGCCTGCTTCTCGTGCAGTGAGTGCGAACATGTGTCCATGTGCTTTGTCACGCATGAACCGATCAGAGGACCATACCCTTTCTCATTCAGAACTGGGTCTATTATTCCTGCATATACACGAAGCCTGAAAACAGAACCGGCATCAGTTTGATAAACTACTAGCCCAGAAAAGTGCAACAAGCAAGTAAAGATTCATTTAACTTACCCTGAGAACTTCTTGCTGAGCTTCTGCAATGCTGGCGGGGAAGCAACAGCAGATATCTACAGTGGAAAATGGGATTTGTACAAAGGAGTGAGATGTATAGAATATGTGGAAGTGGCCTGAAAGGATGTTTTGGTGCACTTACAACTTTTATTTGCTTGCTATCAACACCACGATCCTTCAACAACTCAATAGCTGCAACTATTGTGCCACCTGCAATTCAGGAAAACATCAAGGTTAGCATTACGTCACTAAACAAGCTCTGCACCAAATCCTATCTTGAGTAGTTCGACATATGGATATGCCAGCTGGATTCAGAAATGGAACCCAAATGACTCTGCATTAAATAAATTTATCACCACACCATGTAAGCAAAATATTATTTTCTGTATATGTTATGCTGACAGAAAAGAACTTAGACATGGGCTATTCAATATCTGGATCCACCTAAGGGATGCAAGCAAGTTTTTTCATTTTATTTTCCATACTCTTTTCAAAGGCTAAATTTACTACTATTAGAGAAAAGGATAGGCACCAACTCTGATCCCATTTTGATCGAAAGGACTGGTTTACAATGATAATGATCATGATCATATCGATGATTAATTGTACATATCAAAAAAGAATATGCTCAAAATTGCACAAATAAGATGGGAGCCTTCCCACTCTCCTTTAATGATAACTCCAAAAGTTTTCACCCTCAGCTAGATAGATTGTCATGGTCTTAGTTAAATGTTTCTTAATTTTGAAGGGCTGAAATATATTAGTGCATTGCGAGCTTCTCTAACAATCATTAAACAATGAAATGCAGTAGCAATGTTCATGGAATGTAACTTTTCTAACTATGAGTGACAATTGCTTCTGGTTGAATTATAGCTGTTCTACAAATAAAAGTACTGGTCAGAAAATTGTATTTTTAGATATAATATCAATCATTTAAATCAAGCCAGGCATGTTCATATATACTTCATTGCTCTATTTAGTGAAAAATCTCAAAAGAAAAAGGGAAATAAATGAACTGCTTTCTTCTGATTTGATAAAGTTTGCCATGAATGAGGAACATATTTTTAATTAGAGCAAATCTTCATGGAGGCTCAACCAATTGATCTCAAATGGATGTTACAAGTCTTGTTATTCATAGCTATAATTCTTTTTCCACATATCTGCCTAAATTTGCATGTTACAGTATTAGACTATCGATGCTAATCAATAGGACTAAAGATAGCAGAAGGGTTTAACACTTTAACTAAATAAAAAGAATGTTAAGGATGCAACTTGCTGATTACATGCCCTTACAATGCAAAACCTCAGAGCCAAATGTAATTTGCAACCATTGAAACTATCAAGAAAATCATGATAATTTGGTTTTAGTTGATGCAACAAAATATAACATTGAAAAGGTTCCAGAAAAGGAGCTTGTTTATTATATCAAGAGCAAAGGGAACAAATTGTATGAAAACAGTGCAATGCCACTAAATATAGTACATTAATTTAGATAGAAGTAAAACAATCTAATCGTATGCTTTAATTTGATCTCAGCATCAGAAACAAGAACAAATACCACAGAACTAGAATAAAATTGTTATGATTCTAATGGAAATTGCCACAATCAAAAATTTCAACCAGAATGTTTAGAAAGAATTTACATCGGTAAGAAAAAAAACTTACCAGTTGCAAGCATAGGGTCAACAACAAGTATACGAGATCCCTCTGGAAATCTATCAGGCAAGCTGCAGTAAATGAGTGAAGGAATATAAATACATCATTATACCAGAACAAAGTTTGTGAAATACCGCGATTATTTGCAAAACCACCCACTGCCAAATTTGACAGGATAATGCATGATACTGCCACACTACATTAAGGAACACAGAAAATAAATAACTAAATAAAACAGACATGATAAGACAATTCAGCTGTCCCTTTCTGAAAAACATACAGACGACTTGACATTGTTGTATGACAGAAGAACATCAAACTATTTAGTCTAAGTAACAATGAATTTATATATAAATAAATCACAAAGTAAAACCATAAATCAATCAACAACGAACAAGCGCTCTTCATTTATTTAACCATTTACTTTATCCCTAAAATGTTATTTATTCAACTCAGTTTCCCTAATCCTTGAATCATGCCTTGCACTCAGGTTTTCTTCAGGCCTTCCCTTCTTTCCTCATGTCCTTTGACAAACAACCCAGCTACCATCCTACTTGCGAAGCTGTTGCACAAAGGTTTTCTTAAGTCTCCCCACTTAATTCAGCTTCACATTGATAGCATAAAACAACAAATCTTACACAGTCAGGGAAGTATGCCAGCCAAAGGACAATGGCCAAGGGCTGGGGTGAGGTTTTGCTCAATCACCTGCATAGTTAATAGACAACTCTATGCTAACTAGTTGTCCAGCTTCCAGATATTCTGATGCCACCACTGAAACAATACAAGCATTGCAAATGAGGATATGTCCTCAATCAGCAAAATAAGATAATGGAGCTATGACGATTGGGACAGGGAAACTGCTGTGATGATATTCTGGTAGAAATTTTATTAAATTAGCAAAGCAAGCAAGAACTTACCTGTTAACAAAATGAAAACAATAATTAACTGACAGCAATTGGAACCAATAAACAGGTAAATAAAGTTCGACACATAGTTAAGAAGGAAAGACACTGATAAGCTCAGACAAGGTGAATTCAATAACCCAGTCAAAGAAACTTTCAATCCTTCCATGCCCTCTATCCTTGTATAATAATAAGTACAATCAAGTTGCTAGGTTTTCAAGCCTTGAACTCTCCAGGTGACACCAATAGAACAAGATAACACAGAAATATTTTCAAACTTTACAGTATAAGAGAAAAGGCAAGGAAATATGCTCTTACTTGTTCAGATATACAGAGGGCTGTAGCGTTTCCTCATCCCTGCACACGCCTTCATTTGCAAAAAGAAGACATTACATATAGACCAAATACTGTTATGAAACTAATGAGGTTTAAAATTTAGCTTTTATACTATTTTCATCATCATAACCATCAAGCTGACTGTCAGCCAGTTTTCACTAGCTTTTTGATTTAAACCAATATTGCAAGTAACATCTCTGTTTCAGAATAACTGAACAAAGAACAAAACTAAGACTGGTATTTTGAAAGAGTCCAAATCTAATCCGGTTTACCTAGATCCTAAAACCCAATATCATCGTCATAAAAAACTCCTAAATAGCAAGTATAGATGTTTATCACGATCAATATGCATATGACAAAATTGTATCACAGAGCATTAATCTGGAGAGCCATAAGTGTTAACACAGGATATATCATCAAGCTATCATAATATTAGGAGCCTAAACAAATCCAAAAAAGGAACCTTTCCTTACCCAGGTGGTAAGTTTTTGTTGCTGGCAAAACTGATGGAGCATGCTCAGCTAGAGCAAGACCAGCTCTCAAGATGGGAATGACCTGCTAATTTGAAAGCAAAACATGCACAAGAGAATGCTCAATTAACAAACTATGAATGGCAAGAAAAAAATTTCAAAGTAAGGAACCAGCCAACCATATTCTTGTTTCTAATAAATTATCTAAGAATCAAGATACAATTTTTTTTAAAATAACAAAGAGATAAAAAAACAACCGCCACGGGCTCATGTGGATCGATAAATTCCACAGTAGCAGAACCAATTGGTGACTGGATCTCTCCCATGATTGTAGGCTGCAAGGAGAACAAGTCAATTGTCAAAGATCTGGAAAAGATAACCATGTTTGCAACACATGCTTAATTTATCTTTTTCAATGAGAGCTGTTCTTGCTAGGCTTACTAACACCTGACTAAAAAGAGAGGAACAAGAGATCTAGAAACTACTGTATGATAAAGACCTGAGCAGCCACATCCCATGATATAATGTAGAGTATACTGCTGCCAAAGCAATCAAAAAAAGTTAAGCAATATATCTTTAATTATATTTATATTAAAGAGGCTTTCGAAATTTCATTTTATCATTGTATCTTCAGCCTATAGGGGCAATCTCCCGGTCACCTAGAAGCCCAACAGATCCTGTTGTTCCAAAATCCAAATAAAGAGATCTTCATGTTTCCAATTGAAGCGACACAAGAAACCTTCACTCCGCAGTTAGAATAATGATAATGATGATGATTCCAACTGCAGAATTGAAAATTTCCTTGTGTTGCTAGATGTCCAGTTACATTTTACCTATCAAACATTTTTTAGCACTAATAAATTTTTTTAAAAAAAAGATTAGAGTGCCATGCTTTGCATGTATATCCCTCTCAGAATGATGCCCATGTTTCACAGACTTCCATGACAAACTGAAGAACATTCATTGGACAAGAACACTTGCACAATCATGGAGAACATGCAAGTAATTGAAAGTACATGTTCAACACACAATTAACATGTCAATGAAATACTTTAAGTCCTCACTTGAGTGTGGGACTTCCTAGATTACTATGCCAAAGTCCACAGCTAGCAAAACATTAAATGTCAGTTATGCCCGTTCTAGCATTTAAGATGTCTGAAAGTATAGGCATTGTTAGAAAGGATAAGGGAAGGATGGCCAATAACCTCACAATATGTTATTTTCTAAAACAGATGCTTGCAAATGGTAAGACCATCCGATATGAAAGAAATTTGGTTCAAAACATGCACAAGAGTCTTTTTGCAAAATATCAAATTGGTTTGGATCTTTACGAGAAAGTCTAGCCATGAGGACCATTGATTTAATGGCCAATCTCCTATTGTGAGGTGGAAAAGACATTGCTGATTTTCTGTTCAATAATTTTACATGATAAGTCATGGTGGCATGCAAAAGCCAATATATCAATGCCAATGACTGGAATGGGTATACCTGGTTGAGGATTTAGAGTCATCATGGATTCTTCACTTGATAAGTACACGCCATGTGCTTGGACTATAGTCTTCATGCAACATATGAAATGAGAGGAACAAGGTCTTTGAGAAGTATACTTACCAACCAATCTCTTGAAGCTTCATATATGAGTAATCTCCCAAGTTCTGCCATGGCGCTCTCTATAACAAGGTGACAACAATTAAAAAATATATACTAAGAAATACATTTAGGTGTGCCAAATGAAATTACAGAAACGAACACTACAATGCCTTTGGTTCTAACAGTTATATGCTATTTTCATGCAGTTTCCATGACCATACAGCTGCATCACCTTACATGCAGAATTTGGTAATCTTGCACCATTTGAAATAGAATGTATCAAGGTTAAAAGTAAATTAGCAGCAGCAGTATCAAATATAAGATAGATAAAAAATGTTAAAACATTACAGTCAAAGTCAAGGATGATAGTAGTCTATTCTTCCCCAAGATACAATATCTCATGAATAGCAGTTTCAATAAATGATATGCTGTACACACTGAAATGTATAAATTCTCGTCAGTCGTAGTTCATATAACTATAATTAGACACCCACAATTTGCAATAAATTTATTACTGAGCAGAAACAGAAAAAAAATCTATCATGAAACCCTGTCAAGTATTCTGCATGCAAACAATGTGATGATATACAATCCACTTGTAGAATTCCCACAGGAAAATTTAGATTCGAATTAAATGTCTATTCTACGTAAAAGAAACAACTTCTGACCCCCCCATTGGTGCTATCACTCTGTATAGTGAATCCAGACATATTTGCTATAACAATCAAGCAATTCTTTTTTCGTAATCGGCTCCAAAGGAATAAAAGAACGAGACTGAAGGCGGAAAACTACTCACTAAAGATGGCACACGGGGTCTGCTCGTTCCTGAGTACAGAGATCCAGTGCTTGATCAATGGATGCGGCGGAACCATCACCTGAGTCCCAATTCGATCATCAAAGAACAAGAAAGAACAAGCAAGGGGAAAAAAAAACCTCCAACAAAAGATCCACTCAGACGCCGCTAGGAGCTCGACACCTACCAGCATCCTCTCGTCGGCGACGGTATGTTCCCCCATCGCCGTGCCGGATCTCGCGACGAAGCAGCTCGCCCGACGTCTCCCAATCGAAATCTCGAGCTTCGAGAGGAGAGAGAGGGAAGAAGAAGAGTAAGGTTTGGGATAGCCCAGGTTAGAGAGAGAGAAGATGGAGCCTGACAGACGTTACCTTCGGGAAGGGTTTTGTAGAGGAGGAAAGGGAGAGGAGGAGGGCGGGGCTTCGGGCGTATCGGCGAGAATGTAATGGAGACAATTCCGGTGGCGTGTCGGCAGGGCGCGGTAGCGGAGTCCTCGTGGTGGCGGCCATGAATAAAGATTTCGGGATTCCGCCAAGGAGCGGAGGAAAGAGATGAATGGATGGGCTCGCGGTGGGGGTGGTAAGCGGAGTTGCGAATCTTATTCCGTAGGTAGGGGAGCTCCGGATCCGAGTTGTATATTTCGCGCGAAAGAATGATCCATCTTCTTTCGCGTCATCAACCGTTGGATCGCTCACAACGCGGCTATCCAAGCAATCCAAACTCTTCAATCATCCGCCTGCACAAATTTAGAAGCGATCATTCCGTTGGATCGCTCACAACACGGCTATCCAAGCAATCCAAACTCTTCAATCATCCGCCTGCACAAATTTGGAAGCGATCATTGTGCTATCCAAAGGTCGATTCCTGCGAAGGAAGGCGAATCCTTCGCGCGAAATATACACCCCCAATCCGTACCTACCGCTGCAGCAGGATGGGTGTTAAGTAACGCATAATTATCGCTTCAATAAGATGAGTAACGCATGATTAATTAGTTTCACGGTCCCCGAAGGTGCTAGCGGCCTCATCATTGGGTTGCTCTCGAAAGCAAAGCGGAAAGGTCACGTGGAAAGTCACTCAAAATAATAAATGTTAAAAAAAACTGGATATATGTTAATAAAAAAAGAGAACTGGATGACTGTAATTTCTTATGATGCTGGTTGAATCCTGACCACTAAATGTGTCGGTATACACCGACTGACTCCGACACCGACTGATCGTAACACCGACTCATCGATGGATCCCGACACCGATTCACTGGTGCCGACTCTCCGACGCCAACAAAGCGGCACCGACTCCTCTGCAAACCGAATACGGGTCCATCCCCGAGATGGACCGACTGACTGACTCCGCCGACTGATAACGGCGGCAATAGCCGATTAGGGCGTGTCGGTCCGACTGGCCAACACCGACTCCGACCGCCCAAAAGCCGACTCCATGTCAGGTGGAATAACACCGACTCCCCGTCGAGGCGAGCGGCCGACACCCGACTCCTACGGATCCTCCGGACGCCGGCCACACTCTGAAGTCACTACCCGACGGTCAAGTCCCGACGCACAGTCGGCCAGCCCCTGCACGACTGCCGAACGACCGGCATGGGCTGCAGTCCCATCGAGGACATGCTGTACGACAGCCAGGGGACCTCGCCCTGCCAGGGACCTGGGGAATTGTCCTGCCAAAGACGCCAATTAATTCCTAGG
>KE505252.1:174432-195201 GCA_000441515.1 Elaeis oleifera
GATTTTATTGAGCCTAATTAAGCCTAATTAATTTAGATTTAAATTAGTCTAATTGGGTCTAACTTATTTTAATTAAGTTGGTTCAATTAGGTTAGTTTAAAATGAGAAACCACCTTGACCCAAACTCCCTGTGCCACCTCACTTCTTCTGCGCTCATTTGAATTCACGAGAAGCAACTTCTCATGCATTTTCTCACACGTAAAGCCCTTCCCACGCCCCTCATTTGTGCGCCATATGGGTGGATAAACATGATTGGTTGGCCATTCAAATTCAAAAGGAAGTTTGAATTTGAATGAGCAACCAACTCCATGCGCCACCTCTTATCCTTTTGTGCGCCCCATATTATACACGAGAAAGTGTTTCTCGTGTAAACTCTCCACGCACAAAAGAAGCCACGCCCCTTCTCTTCTCACGCCCAAGTGGATAGGGATGAGTTGGTTTGTATTTGAATTCAAATTCGATTTGAATTCAAATGTGCAACCACTTATCTTTATCCTCTCACGCGGATAAGACACGTCTTGTATTATTTTAAAAAGAGAAGAAAGGTGGGGCGTGCGCACAATCTGATCTAAAAAAGAAAGAGGGCATGAGGAAGATTTCTGCGTATTTTTGAAAAGTTCAAAACATTCCGAGAGGAAGAAAGAGAGTGGGCGCAGGGTCTTCTGTGAGCACCTTAGGGTTTTAGCCTGGGGTTCGGGAAGTGAGAAGGTGAGCTACGAGTATCGTGAGCCCACCAAATTTCAGAGAGAGCTTCATCAACCTCTCAAGCACGTTTGCTGATGATCCAGAGTATCCAAAAAATCGACAGACATCGATCGAAGGAGTTCGATCAGCATCGACCATCGAAAAGGCTCTACAATGAGCTAGCACTCGTGAGGAGCCGATCAGATCAGGAGCTTCATGTGGACGATCCGCAGAGGCCAGACACACTGTGTGGCTGCATCGTAACGATCAGATCTTTTCGACGGTGATCAGATTGCAACGATCGACTACCTGCACGAAGGTATTGTGTTCTGAACACATTACAGTAAAATGTTTACTGTAGAAGTTTTGAAATTTAATTTAAAATATGCTATGTTTATTATATTTAGATCCTTGTGTAGGGTAAACACATATTAATTAATTAGATTAATTAATATTTTTCGCTGTAAAATCATAATTTTGAAAAATTTTAAATTACCGTTTTACCCCTGCACTAAATTTTCCACAAAAATAAGAAAGTCTAAGAAAGAAATCTAAATTCATTCTTATTGAAAAAAATTTAATTTATTTTATTATCAAAATTGGGTTCCTATCACTCCACCGTCCTTAGAAACAGCCTTATCCTCAAGGTTGAAATTTTAGAAAGCACTCCTTAAGCTTACGCTGATCTTCCTATGTGGCATTTTCAGAAGGCAAATGGGTCCATTAGACTAGCACCTTAGTTATTGCATGATTACGATACTTTTTAGATGATAATCAAAATTTTACTAACTGAATTTTAAGTACCCCATCATCTAAATTGGGTAATTAAGAAATTACCACATCCACCAAGCGAACCTCTTTTTCAAGCAAGAGATATGAAAATTAGATGGATTTTAGATCCACTTGACAGTTTAAACCTATAAGCAACTGGTCTAATTTTCTCAATGACCTTGTACGGTTCATAGAATCGATGAGATGGTTTGAGATTACTGCGAACAGGAATAGAAATTTGTCGATATGGTTGAATCTTAAGATATACCATATCACCAATTGCAAACTCCCTTTTAGAATGATGTTTGTCTGCTTGTTGCTTCATTCTAGCATGAGCCACATGAAGATTTTTCTTCAATAAATGAAGGATGCAATCTTGATCCTTTAATTCTTCCTCCAATTGATGGACATTAGTAGTTCTAGGAATATAAGAGAGCACTATAGGTGGGGCCTGTCCATAGACTGCCTCATATGGAGTCATCCATATGGAAGAGTAATAGCTAGTATTGTATCATCATTCAGCCCACGAAAGCTATCTAGTCCACTTCTTAGGCTGTTGACTAGTGTAGCATCGGGATAGGTCGCCAGGCATTAGTTGACTACTTATACTTGACCATCGAATCAGGGATGATAAGCTGAACCCATACATAGTTTAATACCTTGAAGACGAAATAACTCCTACTAAAATGTGCTAGTGAATAATGGACCACGGTCACAAACAATTGATATAGGCATCCCATATAATTTAAAAACATGCTCTACAAATAATTGAGCAATCTGAAAAGCACTATATGGGTATGCCACTGTAATAAAATGGACGTGCATAGAAAGATGGTCAACAACAACTATTATCATGCTCTTTTCTAGAGAGTTTGACAGGCCATCAATGAAATCCACGAAAATGTCAATCTAGATGCGTTGAGGAATTGGTAAGGGCTAGAGAAGTCCTGATGGTGCAAGTGTCTCTATTTTGTTCCTTTGACATAAATCACAAGAAGCAATATGATGTTTTGTCTTTCTTGATTTTCTTCCAATAAAAACTCTTAATAACTCTCTTATATGTTTATGAATACTGGAGTATCCTGCCTCTTGAAACTCATGTAAAAGTCGAAGAACCTTCTCTCGCCACTCAGAGTTGGCTTCTAGAACCATCTTATTTTATATTGAAAAAATCCTCTAATATATGTATAAGGTGAAAGCTTATCGGGATTATTTGAATCTCATAAATAATTGCTTGCAAGGAGTCATCATGTTCTGTTTCTACTCAAACATGCTCTATCCAATTGGATAATGGATAGGAGATGGCATATAATCGACCTTTTATGTTATGTGATAAAGCATTTACAACTGAATTATCAACTTCATGCTTATATTTGATCTCATAGTCAAATCTCAAGAGCTTAGCAGTCCATTTTTGTTGTACCTCTGAAAAACTCATCATTCCATCAAGTACTTAAGGCTACGGTGGTTGGTGTAGATTATGAAATGTCTTTCCATCAGGTACTATCACCATTTGTCAATAGCATGTAATATAGCCATCATCTCTTTTTTGTAGGCAGGAAGATCCAAGTGCTTCTCTGATAAGGCTTTGTTAGTGGAGGCAAGAGGTCATCCTGCTCGCATCAATACAGCACAAATCCTAATGCCCGATGTGTCACATTCTATAACAAATGGTTTGGAGAAATCAGGGAGTGCTAGGACTAGAGCAGTTACCATAACTTGCTTGAGGACTTGAAAGGCCAACTCTGTAGTACTATTCCATTAGAAGCAATCTTTCTTTAATATGGTAGTTAATGGAGTACTGATGTTCCCATAATTCTTGATAAGTTTTCTATAGTAACCAATAAGCCCCAAGAATCCTCGCAGTCCTTTAGCATCTTTAGGTAGGCCACTTCAACATGCAAGATATTTTCGGGGATTAGTAGTGATGCCTTTTTTGGATATAATATGCCCCAAATACTCCACCTATCTTTGATCAAAGAACACTACGAATGTTTAATAAATAATTATTTCTCAAAGGATCCAAAATATTATCTCTGGATGAGCCAACTAATTTTTTATGATGAGCTATAGATTAGGATATCATCGAAGAAGACTAACACTGAGCGCCGTAAGAATGGTCGAAAAACATTATTTATAAGGCTTTGAAAAGTAGATGGAGCATTAGTGTACCCAAAGGGCATAACTAAGAATTCATAGTGGCCTTCATGAGTTCTAAAAGCTATCTTTAGAATATCATCATCATGATGATAGCCTAATATGAGGTCTAACTTAAAGAAACAAATAGCTCCATATAGCTCATCCATAGCTCATCAATAGTTGGGATTTAAATTTATCCTTAATGGTGATGTTGTTCAGAGTTCTATAATTGATACACATCCATCGAGATACATCTCTCTTTCGTATCAACAACATTGATGATGAATAAGGACTGCTGCTTAGTCGAATAAGGCTATTAGCAAGCATCTCTCATGATTGGCACTCAGTTTCATCCTTCTGATAATGTGGGTAACTATAGGGCCAAATATTCGAAGGACAACTGCCAAGCAGAAGAGAAATCCAATGATCATGAGCTCGACTAAGAGGCAGTGCTGTAGGAGTAGAAAAGATGTCTTCATAGGCTTCTAACAAGTTCTACAACTCCAGAGGCAAGGGCTGTTCTAGCTCTATTTTTTTATAAATATAGAGTCATATACATTGCAATTCCTATCTTTGTCAGAAATTTTTCGATTGAGTCACTACTCACGATATGTGTAGCTGGAGGTCTGGAACCTTTTAGTGAATTTTATTATTCCTATGTTATAAACTACATAGAAAGCTTCAAGAAGTTTTAGATTATAGATCCAAGGGTGCGAAGCCAGTAAGCTCCAAGCACCACCACACAACCGTCTTAAAATGAAAATCTTGAATAGTAATTGGTAGGTTAGAGCATTTACCATTTGTTGCTAATTTGTCTCCATTAGCAACCATTACTTCAAAGAATTTTTTCTCTAAGGATCGGCATTGAATTTTTTAGCAAGAGTGAGGTCAATAAAGTTGTGGGAGATTCCAAAGTCGATGAGAATAGAGACTGGTTGATGCTTGATTAGCCCCTTAACCTGTATTGTCTGAGGGGATAAGGATCCCGAGATAGCATGCATAGAGATTTCAGATGCCATCTCCTCCATAGTCTCTTCATCTATCTCCTCTATGATTTTCTTGATTCCATCATCAGAGTCACCCTCGATCAAAATTGTTGCTTTGATCTACATCGATGGCTATGGCTAAAATTTCATCATAGTTGTAACAAAGGCCCTTGCCTCTTCGTGCCTTTGCTTTAGCAGGTGTTAGGTGCTTAATAGGAGGAAGTACCTCTTAAGGTATAGTTATTAAAAAATCGCAGGTCAAATAAGGTGTGGCTTCGATGTGCATTGTTGGACGATTTACTTTTCTTCTTATAGGCAAGCAAGACCAATCACCGCAGACATGGAGGTAAGACGAAAAGCCCGTACATCATGTTTTAAATCTTCTCTTAGTCCACTATTAAAGTAGCTAATAAAGAACTCATTAGTTAGTTTAGTTGTGCGATTTGCAAGCATCTCAAATCATGCTTGATAATCTCGAATCAATTGAGTAAGGCCTTGACGCAACTTTGTTAGTTCTCCTATACGATCCTCATACATAATTGGGCCAAAACGAGTGCAAAGAGCTTCAACAAACTCTGCCCAAGATATAATTTCATGATTCTTTTCAAACCATTTGAACCATTATTGTAACACCCTAACCGAGAATGTGATAACATTTAAAACTTATCTTCATATGAGCTATTCATTTATATATATGGTAGATATTTCATTCATGATATACTTGGGTATTAAAACATTAATTGATTAGTATTAATGAAGCATAAACTTAGTTGTTAATTAAGAAGGAAAATCATTAAGGAACAGGAATAATAATAGTGGCATTAAAGTTAAATTGTAGTGGTTATTGAGTATAGAATGACCTGATATATATAAGGATGTCGTAAATGATATGTATGATAGATTTTGTGGTATAGATTCATAAAATTTAAAGTAAGAAGAGTAGTGAATATTAGAGACAAAAATTCATCGAAAATTTGCTTAGTGATTGCTAAGAGTTAGACTTGAATGGTGTAGAGGGAAGGATACAGAATTAGAATATAACATTAAAATTTAGTAGTATGAAGAGATATGTCACAGCATTGGGACCTTAGTAGCATGAAGAAATAGTAAAAATTATCAGAGTACATAGTGTCATTGTGATAGAATTTGTCTAGAAATTAAAAGAGAAATCAGCTTGGGATTGATGAGAAGCTCCATAGCATATGTAGAGTTGAAGATACAAAATTAATCTGAGTTAAATTGGAATAAAAGGAATAAGTAATCAAAAATATAATTGAAAAATTAATCAGATTGAAATTATATGAATTTATATATATAATAGGTGACAGTATATGATGAGCCGACTCATCTACTGCAAAACAGCAAAAACAGAGTGGATCTCAGATGTCGTAAAATTTTAATTTTTTAAAAATACTTAAGAGGTTAATTAAGCAGCTATATACTATAAAGAAATGGTAAGAATTCTTTCCAGCAATACCTTAGCATATACAATTAATTTCAGATCTTTGTGAGAATGATAAGTGGCAAGCGGCTCTTTTATTTTATTCCTTTTCAGTCTTATCTATCTATCAGTTCCTTTCTTACTATGGTTTTATTTCTTCTGTTAAACCAGAAGGGATGGAGAGGGAGAGAAGCTGGAAAGGATCCGATTCTTAGTTAGAAATTAAAAAAAATTCAGCTAAAAAGGTAGCTTTGAATTAAAAGAAAGGAAGGTTGCTGAAATTACTGACAGCTGAAAAAGCAAGAAGACTGTGTTAATTTCAGTAGGATTTTGATCTCTTGAGGTAAGGATTTCAATCTTTAAATTAGATTTAAATTGAACCTTGAATAGTTGCTATCAGATTTGGTATTTTAGTGAATTAAATTATGGACTTAAATCTGAATTGGAGGGTTAATTGCTGCTGCTAGAATTTATTAAAAACAGTCTGAATTATTTCAGCAAATAGGTTATTATGTTAGCTGAATTTAATTTGAATTTTAATGACAAATATAAGATCTGATGTTCTGAAAAATTAAAAAATAACTTACGAACTTGAATTGGAGAACAACATTGCTGTTAATTTTTTAAAACTATTTAAACTGTTTCAATAATTAAGTAATAATATGATATTAACTGAGCTTAGGATAGATGATGAAGTAAATACAGTCAATTTACTGAAATTTTTTAAGTCATATTGAGGTTTAGCTAACCTTAAGTAGGATAAAACAAATGGGACAAAAGTAAAAACTAGAAAAGCAAAAGAATAAGCATAAAGAAGCAAAGTAAGTGTCCCTATGCTCATGTATCATGTTAATATGGTATTAATCCGTGTGTATCAACTTTATAAGGAAAGAAAGATGACTCAAGGGGTGCCTTGAGTGAGTTAAGCATCAAGATAGTATAATAGCCATTATGAGATGAGTGGATTTCCCATTTAATGAGGATATTTTATCACTATATTTTGCAATATAAGAATATTGATTCTAGAAAAAAATTATATTTTATTATTTACGGCTTATATGTATATGCAAGCATGGAAATAGAAAATGAATCTTATTGAAATGTTATTCAGAGTATGTATGTATATGTGCTACTATTTTTTTGGTTTGAAATTATTTTAAGTCAGCTTTTCAATATTCAAAATTATCAAGCATATTTTCAGCAGGCTATCCATAGGAGTGATCAACCTGTGGATGTACCAAAGCCCAACCAGCACCTTCTTACAAAATATATGTCCAGTAAAATCCAGTAGTATCAGATGCATCATATCAATTATCCATGATAGGAGTTAGCTGTAGTGTGATCGACGGTAGTCCAACCGATACCTCTTTGTAAAATATTATGTCCAGTGAAATCCAACAGTATCAGATGCACCATATCAACTATCCATGATAGGGGTGCGCTGTGGCGAGTTGGTGGTAGTCCAACAGTTTTCTGTTTCGATGATCATTTACACAGCTTTATTCTTATTTAGCATATAAAGTTTTGAAAGTATAATAGTTGTTTATGATGTATGTGTCATGAGTATCACAGCTAGTTTTCTGTTTTTCATTATTAAATGGTTTATTCACTCATCGAGACTTACGTCTCATCCCCCTCACTTCCTCTTATTTGCAGATTTGGAGTCTCTTAGCCAAGCATAGAAGTAAAGCATCAGTATCTTTTATCAGTATTAGTACTAGAAAAGATTGTTCATGTTTGCTTATGAGAGGAGGGAATTTGGAGATGTATACTATATATTTGGATTGTGAAAATCAGTAAAAGTTACATGTATTTATTGTTAAAAAAATTATATGTGCTAAGCATAGTTTAATGAATGAAATCTTGGGTTTAATTTAAAAATAATGAGATAAATTAAATATTTGTATTGGCAGATTGAAAGTTGATGGAATTAAATGAGAGCGGGTTATCAGAAGATGGTCGAAGTTTATAGTATTTTGTGAAAGATGCTAATAGAATTCAGCTCATTTATAATTTTTATGGCACTCTCGTCTGATTTAAGGGTGGGATGTTACATGTTTAGCATCAGAGCAAGATGTTATATGTTTGATATCAGAGCCTAAATTTATGATCAATTAGGAGAGACAGAGCAAAGGTTGTAGATTTTATGGACATAAGCATAGCATAATCAATTGCAAATTGAGCCTAGGTTGATGATCATTTGGGATTATGATTTAAATGGTACGAGAACTTGAATTTATAATTGCTAAAGATTGTGGTATAAGTAATATAAAAAGTAGTGGTTCAATTATAAATATTCTTTAGATCCTAGAAGATGATATATCCTGAACATAAGTCAGATGATTATCAAAAATTAAGATACAATCTTTTGTGATACTATGAATTGTTATGCATATCTTTGAGATAAATGATTTGAATTATAGTAAGTTATGTCTGACAGATAGGGTTTATTAGTAGCTTGTGATCTCGGACACAAGATGCTAGCGGACCTCTGCTCGACTGTCATACTTTTACTCGATTTTGAGGAAGAATATTTTAGCTAATGAGCATAAGTTGAGCAAGTATATTTAAATTATTGATAGTTCTTATGATAAGTAAATATATAATTTCATATTCCTATTTATACTGAATATTGTTTATCAACTGGTGGAAGTTGGGATAGTGCTCTTATGTGGATAATGGTTGGTATGACTTATGTTGATAGATAGAGAACTAGATGACAGCTATTAAGGATTGCAATATATCGAGAGTTTTAGAATTTGTAAGATTATGATTTATAGTTCCAAGCTAAAAAAGATAAGATGAACTCAGATGGTTAAGACATGGTATTGACAAGTATAATATGAATATTTGAAGGCAAGATTGACTTCCATAAATATTTAACATTTAGCAAGATAAATAGATTAGAGTAGTACAATAGAAGCGTGATAGAATTATGACCTACTGAGTATATAAAAATCTTTGATATATGATGATTAATTTTAGAAGAAGAGAATTGATTTGTATATATTTACAACCTAGTTGGGATTCATCCTCATACATATAGCATGATAGTTATTTTGTATCGATAATTAAATTTCTGTGATGGTGATTGTAAAGCAATAGAGGTGATCGAGATATCCTTAAATATTATTTCGATTAAGATAATTAAAAGTTTAAGACTAATTAGATATGTATTTGGGTAGTATGTGCAATTATATGTAAATATTATGATGAGAGAGAATGAGTCTCATAAAGTTGAAAGTCAATGGTAACCAAGCGAAGCGAAGCAATTGGAATCAGAGAAAATAAGAAAGATATGATTTATTGTTTTTCAGAATAAATTTATGCATACTTGATAACTAAAATATTCTAATTTGAGTTTATTTGAGTGCTAGCTTATGTTGAAAGACTCAAAGTGATATCCATGCATTTAAGAAATAGTATAATTATGTATGTCATTATGAAAGATTGAGTATTAGCATATTGGGTGGTAAATCTTAAAAGTTGAGTAGATTATGAAGCTGTGAACTATTAATACTTTAGACATTGAAAGCTATGAATTATTAGATCATAAAATAATATGTGAAGAGTAAGAATCAAGCTATCATTCTTTGAAAGGAATTTGGTGCTTTTTGATCATGGTAATATTATGGAAAGAAAGTAAGGATCAAATAAAGAGTATAGATTGCATGGGTATATACATAGCATAATTGCTTGCAAATCATGTTGCCTGATAAATTAACTTAAAACCATAATAACTGGTCTTCGAGTTGATTCGAGAATTTTTCAAGCCGACTCGAGTCTCAGGCCACAAAAATTGACACTCTATTTTCGGTAGCTGAGTCGACTCAGTTTGATGTTGAATCGACTCAACGCCATGCCAGTCGGGTATGTCAGTTTTCAAAGCATGCCGGAGTTGAGTCAAATCTATTTTGAGTCGACTCAATTTTCTCAGATGACCTTTTTATACAGGATTTATCCCTAATTCATGTCTAATTTGTTCAATGTATTCTTAATTGGTTTAATCTCACTCCAAAGGTGGTTTCCATCTGCAAAAGCATTCCTAAAAGAATTTAAGAGATAATAGTATACTCTTATATTTTAATGTTTGGAATTATTAAATCATTTTTGAGGATAGCGAATTTGATTATTTCAATTATATTTTGTAGAAAGATAATATAGACAAGATCAGAACTTGATCAAGAGTAACCATTAGTGGGAGATAAAGGCATGAGATAAAAGCATGAGGTCAGGGTAGACCAAGAGGAGTTGATAAGAGTGATTAATCTCATAAGATATCATATATTATATATTTCAAACTAGTTGAATTAAACAAAAAATTATCTTATCTAGAAGAATCAATATAAATCTTGAGCAAAAAGAAGAAAAGAATTGCATTCTTGGATTATACCATTAGTTAAGATTTTGTGCTAGAACCATGGTATGAGAAAGAGAAGATGAAATTAAAAATAAATATTCAAACTTAAGGTAATCAAATTTTGGGATGAAATTCTTAAAAGGAGGGAAGAATTGTAACCACCCGAATCGAGAATGTGGTAACATTGGAAACTTATATTCGTATGAGGTATTTATTTATATATATGGCATGGTATTTCATTCATGATATACTTAAGTATTAAAATTTTAATTGATTAGCATTAATGAAGCATAAATCTAGTTATTAATTAAGAAGAAAAATGATTGAGGAACAGGATCAATAATAGTGGTATTAAAGTTAAATTGTGATGGTTATTGAGCATAGAATGAGCTGATATTTGTAAGGATGTCGTAAATAATATTCATGATAGATTTTGTGGTATAGATTCATAAAATTTAAAGTAAGAGGAGTAGTGAATATTAGAAAAAAAATTCACTGAGAATTTGCTTGGTGATTGCTAAGAGTTAGACTTGAATGGTGTAGAAGGAAGAATGCGGAATTGTAACATAGCATTAAAATTTTAGTAGTATGAAGAGATATATCACAGCATTGGAATCTTAGTAGTATGAAGAAATAGTAAAAATTATCAAAGTACATAGCATAACTGTGATAGAATTTGTCTAGAAAATTGAAAGAGAAATCAGCTTAAAATTGATGAGAAGATCCATAGCATATGCAGAGTTGAAGATACAAAATTAATTTGAATTAAATTGGAATGAAAGAAATAAGTAATCAGAGATGTAATTGAAAAATTAATTAGATTAGAATTATATGAATTTATATATATAATAGGTGACAGTATATGGTGAGCCGACTCAAGATACAGATGAATTGACTCATCTACTATAGAACAGCAAAAATAGAGTGAGTCCCAGATATCTTAAAATTTTAATTTTAAAAGAGATACTTAAGAAGTTAATTCAGTAGTTGTATACTATAAAGAAATGATAAAAAAATTTCCGACAACATCTTAACATATGCATTAATTTTAGATCTTTGTGAAGGTGATAAGTGGCAAGCAGCTCTCTTATTTTATTCCTTTTCAGCCTTATCTACCACCGGTTCCTTCTTTGCTATGGTTTTAATTCTCCTGTTAAACCAAAAGAGATAGAGAGGGAGAGGAGCTGGAGAGGGATTGGTTCTTAGTTAGAAATTAAAGAAATTCAGTTAAAAAGGTGGCTTTGAATTAAAAGAAAGGAAGGTTGCTGAAATTGCTAACAGCTGAAAAGAAGAAGATTATGTTGATTTTAGTAGGATTTTGATCTCTTGAGGTCAGGATTTTAATCTCTAAAGTAGATTTAAATTGAACCTTGAATAGTTGCTATCATATTTGGTGTTTTAGTGAATTAAATTATAGATTTAAACTTGAATTGGAGGGTTAATTGCTGCTGCCAGAATTTATTGAAAACAGTCTGAATTATTTCAGCAAATAGGTTCTTGTGTTAGCTGAATTTAAATTGAATTTTAATGATAAATATAAGACCTGATGTTCGAAGAATTGAAATATAACTTACGAATTTGAATTGGAGAAACAGTGTTGCTACCAATTTTCTTAAAAACTGTTTAAATTATTTCAGCAATTAAGTAATAATATGATGTTAGCTGAGCTTAGAATAGATAATGAAAGTGAAATACAGTCAATTTATTGAAATTTTTAAGTCATGTTGAGGTTTAGCTAACTTTAAGCAGGGCAAAACAAGATGGGACAAAAAGTAAGAAGCAGAAAAGCTAAAGAATAAATATAAAGAAGCAAAGTAGGTGTTCCTATGCTGATGTATCATGTTAATATGGTATTAATCAGTGTGTATCAACTTTATAGGGAAGAAAGAGGACTCAAGGGGTGTCTTGGGTGAGTTAAGCATCAAGATAGTACCATTGTCATTATGAGGTGAGTGGGTTTTCCATTTAATGGTGGTATTTTCTCACTATATTTTGCTATCAAGAATATTGATTTTAGAAAAAAATTATATTTTGCTATTTTACAGCTTATATGTATATACAAGCATGAAAATAGAAAATGAATCTTATTGAAATGTTATTCAGAGTATGTATGTATATATGCTACAAGTTTGGACAGCAAAGTATTTTTGGCTTGAAATTATTTCAAATCAATTTTTCAGCATTCAAAAGTTTATCGAGCATGTTTTCAGCAGGCTACCCATAGGAGTGATCAACCTATGGGTGTGCCAAAATTCAGCCGACACTTTCTTACAAAATATATATCCAATGGGGCCCAGCAGTATCAAATATACCATAGGAGTGCGCTGTAGTGTGGTTGAGGTAGCCCAGCCGATACCTCCTTATGAAATATTATGTCCAGTGGGATCCAACATTTTCAGATGCACCGTATCGACTGCCCATGGTAGGGGTGCCCTATGACGCAGTCGGTGATAGTCAGTAATTTTTTGTTTCGATGATTATTTACATAGTTTTATTCTTGTTTAGCATACAAAATTTTGAAAGTATAACAGTTATTTATAATGTATGTGTCATGAGTATCACAGCTAGTTTCTTATTTTTTCATAATTAAATGGTTTATTCACTCATTGGGACTTAGGCTTTATCCCCCTCACTTTCTCTTATTTACAAATTTACAGCCTCTTAGCCAAGCATAGAAGTAAAGCATCAGCATCTTTTATCAGTATTAATACTAGAAAGATTGTTTATATTTTTTGTAAGAGGAGGGTATCTGGAGATGTATACTATGTGTTTGGATTGTGAAAATCAGTAAAAGTTATATGTATTTATTGTTAAAAAAATATATGTGCTAAGCATAGTTTAATGAATAAATTTGGGTTAATTTGAGAAATAGTGAGATAAATTAAAATTCTTGTGTTGGCAAATTGAAAATTGATGGAATTAAATGGGAGTAGGTTATTAGAAGATAATCGAGGTTTATAGTATTTTGTGAAAGATGCTAATAGGGTTCAGCTCAACTATAGTTTTTGTGGCACCCTCATCCGATTTAAGAGTGAGGTGTTACATGTTTGGTAATAGAGTAAGATGTTACAATTATAGAGCCTCTTTCTCTAAATGATAACATGTAAGTGGTACCTTCTAGATTTTGCATATTTGATTGAACGTGAAGAATTGCTCTGTCTAGTAGATCCATCAAGTAGGGTCATCACCATCAAAGCGAGAAAACTCCAATCGAGTGACCCATGACTGCATCGTAGTCGTGGTCTTTGTAAGGGAAAATATGATCTTTCTCCCTCATAAGTATGGGAAGAAGTGGGTGGTTCGTATCAGAATTTAGCACTGACACCTCCTCCATTAAAGTAGATGGTCGGGAGTCGATCTTCATATTCATGGCAATGATCAAATTTTTGAGATCGTTGATGGCTTTGGTGATATTCTACATCTTAGTCTCAAGCTTGGTAACTCGGATATCGATGAACTCTTTTCTGCAAACTCCGCATCCATCTTTTCCTTCTGAGAACGAATTTGCACCATAGATCAAGAAAACTTTAGATCGGATCAAAGCCATGATATAGGATCACTAGCTCTGATACCAAATGATACGTATCTCTACGTATCGTGACCACTTTGAGGGGGTCAACCTCCAATTAGAAGACAAAAAGGAGAAAAAGAAGAAAGAAGTTTAGAGAGAGAAAGAGATTTTTTATGACTTAATTGTCAAGATCCAATAGCTTATATTATATAGATCAATTTAGGCTTAATATTCGATCTATTATATTATATTTAATTAGTATAAATATTAAATAAATATAATACTAAATAAATCATATGATTTTAATATCAAAATAGAAGAAGCTAAAAAGAAAATCTCGTATCGATATTAAAATAAGGGAGGATGAGAAGAAAATTCAATTTCATCGTTGGAAAAATTTTAATTTATTTTATTGTCAAAATTGAGTTCCTGTCAGCGTCCCTATTCTCACCACACGGTGACCACATCTCAGGTCCGGCTCAACTAACTCGCTCCCTGCACGATGGCGTGAGAAAGAATACCAATCTGGAAGAAGTGGTCGGTGGGGAGATCTCGAGGTTAGGGTTTATTGGAATAAGCGGAAGAAAGAGAGGGAGGGATAAAAAAAAACACTTTGGTGACTCGTTGCCGTACCCTTGAACGCACCCCGATCCGGTTTTTTGCAAATCGTCAGCGGTAAAATTGGCAATAAAGCTTTTAATCGCCTACCCTGTGTATGGTGCATTAGAAGACCCGGTTTGGCGCTCCTTCCCGTTAAAAGAAATCGTTGGAGAGGGAGGAAAGACCTCCGATTGGGCTTGGAAATGGTGCTCTATAGACAACGTTGATTCTGCCTCTCTTTTGCTGCTGAGATTAGTCCGCCATGGAAGAAGGTTACTCGAGCCTCCCTACCAGCCATTTTCTCGGCTCCGTTCCCGTACGCCTCTTCCCTTTTCCTCCTCCTTTTCCTTCTCTTCACTCGATTTCGTCGCTAACATTTCTTTTCAAGAAAAACATGAATTCTTTAATCACATAGTGGTCTGATCTTTTTTTTGCCTTCTTGTTTTTGCAAGAAAAATTTGTCTTGGTTCTTTTTTCGATCTGATCTTTTCCCTCACTTTCTAAATATTCTTTTTCCCAGATATTTGATCTTCTTTAGTGGTATTTTCTCAGAAAGCGAAAGAATTTATTCTTGCGCCTCCCAATTTGTTCTTAATGAAACCTAGTTTCAGTGATATGAGCTGGTCTTCTTTGATATATTTCTTAATTCAGTATTGATCGAAATTGAATTTCTGGGTTTTTCAAAATATCCTGTTGTGATTTGCTTGCAGGCTGCGGTAGCTGAAGATAAAACAGGAGGCGCTGCTAGTGAATGTAATGATGCCTTTTTTTTTTGATGAACTAATGATACATATTTTGCTGTTTAATTTTAGCAAGGGAAATTTAAATCACAGTTTCTGTGATTTTTTTATCAAAATTTTTGACTCCTTTTGGTCATATATGCAGCCTCGTCTGCCAACTTACAAAGCTTTCCACCTGCTAATGGAGGCTATCAAGCCCCTGGGAGTGCATATGGTATGCATGCTTTTAAACAATTTTGTTCAAATATCATGTTTAATGACTGGATTGGCCCTGGAAAGTTTGGAACTGTAGTGATGAGACCTGCAAATCTTTAATTGATGATCTCATTTCTTGCTATTACTCGTATTTATGATCAGTTAGATGGATAATAGTCGCATTAATTATTTCTATACCCGCTTAAGGCGAAATTATTGTGGGTGCCTTGTGTTTGTGTAGAATTTGCATCATGCCTGATCAATCCTAAAATTGTTTGTGCTTGTTGTTGAGACCTAGTTTCTCCGTATCCCTTGACATGTTATTCTTACTACTAGAACTTCTACAAATAACCTTTTCTTCAAGATGATGCCTCATCCTATGTTTGAAAATTATATTGTGAAAACTCCATGATCTGAAATATATGAAGCCTAAAGAGGCGAGTTTGCAGTGTTCGTTCCTGGAACTGGAAGTTACAAATTTACTCTATACGGATAAAAATTGAATAAAAAAAAAAAGGATGAGGGTCACCTGGCAGAAGCTTCCTACCTCTAGAGTCAAGAGAATGCCTGAAGAGGGTTCCTACCACAATAGGGTATCTAATGAACGTCCCTACCACAAGAAGGGCAGATAGCTGAGAAACTAAAGTGGCCACTGTACAGCCATCAAGTTTTGATCTTCGGAATTTGAGTTTCTGGACATGTCAAAGCAATAAATGAAGCATTTGCCAGAATTGGGGTTGCATTCTTGATCGGTGCTTTCTTCAAAGACCTCTATTTGCATTCTTGGAAACTACTAGCAACATGAATCTTAATGTGGCTTCAGGTGCAGTATTTCTGCACCAACGTTTTTGGTTTTCTGAGAAATACATTTCTGCACATACTAGGGCATACAAAAGCAGGTACTTTCTGCAGCTACATCTGCATGCCCTTTTAGCATACATTCATGTTCAATCTTGTAATGTGTTTAGGTATGGAAAAGCTGTATGTTATGCTGTTATCCAAAATATGTTGCAGTATTAATTATAGTTTGAAACATGATCATATGTTTTTGTACCTGCTCATTTATATCTGCTGCTACTTTCTTTACTATCTATGCTTGTTTATATAGAACATTTTCTGTCGATGCAGGTGGAGATGAGCAAGCCACAAGCAGTTGGAAAGGAGTATGTAGCATTTCATCGTACACCCATATTTCAACATTGATACTGATATTGTGGTAGATAGACTCATTACTTCAGTGTATCCCATGAGTGATTTTACAAGGAAGATTGATGGCAATCCTGATATGTGAGTTACTCCTCCCTGTAATCGTTACCGATTATATGACTTGCAATTTACCGTTGATGATGTTTTCCTTGTATGCAGTTTTTATATACGGTTCTCCCCATTTGTGCATGTTCTCCCCTACTACTGTGTACTTTTCATAATATATATTGAAATAGAAGCCTATATTTTAAGATTCTTGTGTATATCTGGATAAGAGATTTATTATGTGCTCATACGTAAATTGTTCTATGATTAAAAATCATGTTTCAATGTCTATAGTATATATTAACCGAAGTTAAATATCTCCATTTTCTTTATTATAATATCCTTGTCTATTTATGAGCATATTAAGTTTGTCCTGTCAAAATTGTGTTTAAAGAAATTGTCAGTTTTGATCATACATATCTGATGCTTATATTTTAACCGCTGTTATAGCTAGTACTACTCTCAGGTTTCTTTGGTGATCTGGGTTGGCAAATTTGACTTAAATTCTCCGATTTCCGATCGGACACTTTTATAATGAGCAGTGTGAGCTGGCTGCTGTGGCATCTTGTGCCCCATATATTCTGTTGGATGAACTGGATGATCAGTTGCAGAATTTAGATCTCTATTGTCTGTCAGGCAAATGAAAGTTAGGTTATCTATTCTGTCACATTTGAAGTGCTTGTATATGTTTCATATTCTCATGCTGTCTTTATCTTCATGCAAGTATATGAAGTCTGTTCTCATAAATATATATGTACTAAGAATTAATAAAGTAACCATTACCTGCCCGTGCTTAAGTGTGAAATGCCACTGTGCTATTATTTCCCTCCTACATGGTATGCATGTTGATATCCCGGCTATTTTGGCTTAACTTCTTGCTGATTTATTACTTTTATCCTGAAAGTGATCCTTTAGGGGACATTTGGTTTCTGGTTATCTGTTGGTTAAGGACAGGTTATCAGTTTAACCAGCCAAACACTCTGGGGGGTTAAAGTTGTTCAGTGGATGCCCCAAAAGCCACTTAACTTGGTTAATTTTATCTTATGGGGGAGGGCAAAATAAAGTTAACTGGTAGAGCTTTGTCTTATCTATCTTTACTTTTTCACTTTTTGTACAACTTATCCCACCATTGGAATGTCAACTAAATAGGGGATAACTTTAAGGGTGGTTAGCTGATTAGGGGGTGGTTATTGACCATTAAATCTAACTCCCAGTTAGCTTTTCGGCATCAAAATGCAGCCAATGTAGTTTTTTTTTTTTTTTAAATTTGTGATTATCTTGTGGAAGCTTTTTTACCACCTTTCTTTCATGAATAAAGGTGAGTGCAAATAGGATGGTTATAATGATAGTTTAGTGCTGAATATTCTTTGATGAAGCTATTGAAATTTGTGCTTATGTTGTCATGCAATGATTAAATTAATCTGTTTATATGTCATTTCTCTGACTCTTAGATTATATCAGACACTATTACCTTATTTGAAATGTTAACTCATTCTTCTTTAGAAAGTTAATTGTTTGTTGAGCATGCATGTGTTAAAACTTTATGTCTTAGTCTAGTCACATTTAAATGATTGAGAGTGTTTATTCCACTTCCTTCCACTCTCACCTGTGCTTAGCTTCTTGCAATCCCTATAATTAGCATATGACTGCACTTTCTCCTTGATCATTGTTCCTCATTTTCAAAAATTGAAGTCATCCTTTTCCCTCACTGCTTTGTAATTAAGCATCGCCTATTTGGCATTCTGGTCAATGAGTCAATCTGTTCTTGGCTGGTTGACTGTGACCAATATATTGAATTCTAATGCGCTTATTTAATTGCAGAAAATATTTATATTCCCCCTTTTCAAGTTTATGTGTGGCTTACATGATTAAGCATTTGGACACTTATAGGTATGGTCCCGTTTGGATCTCTACTACATTGGTATTCATGCTTGCTGCCCTTGGAAACTGTGCAACTTATCTTATGCGCAAAAGAAATGAACCAGATGCTGTATGGAACTTTGATGTCACGTTTGTAGATTGGGCAGCATGTGTCATATATGGTTATGCACTTGCTGTGCCAGTTGCATTTTACTTCTTGCTTCAGTACGTTGGATGTAATGCAAGCCTCATGCATCTCTGGTGCATGTGGGGTTACTCACTGTTCATCTTTCTACCAAGTTCCGTAAGTTTCTTGATACATCTCTTATATCTCTTATTGATGCTTACTGTTCAAAACATTATACTCAAATCTTCTTTTGCGTGCAGACTCATCATCCCAGTTAAGTTACTTATTTGATGATTTATTTAAATGAATGAGCACTTCTGTTAGTCCAAAAGCCATTCTAAAATCATGTGGTTAGAGGAAAGAAGTCCTTTTTTTTTTTTATTCAGAACTAGATGATCTACAAAGAGTAATTCTTCCCAAGAAATTTTTGGAGAGCTATCACTCATCGTACTAAATTTTTTGTTTAAGCACAGAGGCTGCTTTGCTGGCTCATTTTATGAAATAACATTTCATAAAATGGTTATTCAATAATTTGATAAATAATTGTTCAACAATTTCATTTAGTTTATTGTTTACTTTCTGTCCCTTACCTTCAAGTCAAGGCTGAAGATGTCTTTCAGGTTTTTTCTTTCATGGTAATTGAATGAACCTTGCTCTTTTTTTAAAAAAATAAAAGAGAGCTAAAATGGAAACAAAATTTTGCAGAACTTGTTCTAAGGGATATCTCATGACATCACTGGCTGCATAGGTTCTTATCGGATTTGACTAAGTTTCATTAATTTGTGTAGACATTGGAGAAATAATTTGAGGCTCAAATGTAAGTGAATTTGTGGATCTATGAGAGAAATGATTGTAAACAATTAAGAAGTGAAAGGATTCTCGTGCTTCAATTTCCCCTTATGACTGCATTTGCTATGCGATTGATGTGATTTTAATGGCTCGGAAGGTATATGTGTCATCATAGTTGTATCGGTGGGCATGAAGAAGTTAAACTAACCAAACATTTTTTAGTGCATGGATAAAGGAGTGTGAACAAGCTTGTAATAGTTGTCATACAATCATGTTTCTAATGGTAGATTTCAGGGGGTATTCTTCAACCTTAATTATTACATGTATAACTAGATGTATCAGAAACCAGTTGATGTTGGTCATAAAAGCTTAGTTATGAAGGTTAATGCTTTTCTTAGGTAGCCAACTGGGTGAAAGGAAGAATTTTTAGGCTATGAGATGAAGCCCTAGATTCAACTTATGATGAGTGGAGCTCCATCTTAATGATTAAGTTATTATTTTCACAGCTCTTGATAATTTAGCTGCATTTTGCAATATGCTTTGCATATAAGATAATAATAAATCGAGAGACAAGGATAGGTTGAAGTTCAAATATGCAATTATAAGGGACACATGGGAAGATAAGAGTTAAAAAATTGGCACAACAAACAATAATGTGTGTTGCAGTTTTTACAGTGGGGTTAAAGTTCAACAGTGTTGCTAAAAAAATTGATGATTGGGAGATGCTCCACTTTACTTATCTTTTTTTCATTCTAAGGAGAGATAAGGGCAATCATTTAGAATCAGCAAGAGGTTTAAGAAGGCATGCAGGTGGTTGTTTGATTGCTTTGTCTTTAAACATTAAGAGGGCGTTTGGTATGAGGTGATCCATCCAAGATCAAGGATGATGGATGGAGGTGATACTAATGAGATCATTGCGTTTGGTTGCACCATAGCGATCTTATGTGGCAGTGATCTTAAATCACCCCATTCCTCAAATCATCCCTCAACTCAATGATGGGATATTTGTCCTCGAAGTCAAAAATTCATATTATCTTGGGCTGAAATATAAGGACAAAAATACCCCTTAGTCTAGCAAAATAAATTGGTATATCAATACATCGTTAATATATTATATCAATATTATATATATGATATTATATTAAATGTGATATTATATATTATATTTATAATATTATTATATTATATTATTAATCATATTATTGTCATATTATGATTCAATGATAATTTTAAATTATATTAAAATATCTTATTGTACTTTATATTTATATAATAAAATATTTAATATATTACTTCTATTTGCCTTTTTCTAATC
>KE505252.1:195221-226400 GCA_000441515.1 Elaeis oleifera
ATTATATATGATTAATAAATATATTTTTATGGAATATATTATGGATAGTTTTGGTATTATATAATCAGCAATGGATTCTTATAGAATACCAAACAGGTTACTCATGGATATCTAAGGATCTTTAATCATCGAACCATGGCCTACTAAAGACAATGATCTTAGATCACTGGTGATCAAATCACCATAAGATTCGGATTATTGGTGATTTTAGATTATCGTGGTGATCCCATTTGGATCATCAAATGCTACCTAAGGCTGTAACAAGGTCTGCTACAATGTATGTTCTTCGGAGTGTTAGACGGCAATGTTCATTGAAGCACATAAGAAAAAAAATAATGTTGCTTGGGATCATATACCAAGTATAAAATATATTATAACTTAGATCTTACTGACATGTATGACAAAGAGTTGAAGTGCTTGGGTAATGAGGCCAACATTTGTGCACAAAAGGTGGGAAAGAGAAGAGAATGAAAAATTCATTAAACAGATTTGGAAGGTTTTGAGTTAATCTCAAAACAGAAAAGGTTTTGAGTTAATCAGGATGCAACCCAGGAGAGAGCACCACGTGGACACGACTTTTTGCTGAAGATTTATTGAGTACCACATCTATCAACAAGAAGGCATCTAAATCAACAACAGAACAAACTTTTAAATAGGTTGACACTTGAACTCTATGTGCAAGCAAAATTTACGTTTTTTTCACTTTGGAGGTCACAACTAATAATTGCCCACTAGTGAGGTTCTTCACTTCAAGAGCATGCCTCCCCCCACACTTTAGTTTGATTAAGAGGGCATTTGGCTTGAGGAAAGTGGCCAAAGTTGAAATTTTGACTTTTAAAAAAGTGAAGTTTTGTTGTTTGGTTTGTTTGGAAAATGAATTTTGAAAATTTGCAGTTTTAAACTTTGAATAAATAATATTATTTTAGATTGATTTCCAATATTGAAATAGTAAACAGTTTAGTACTAATAAATCAACAAATAATAAATTATATTATTAGTTACTACTGATTAAATAATCTTAATATTGATTATGCATTATATTAAACAATTATATCATTGACATGAATGAATAAATAATAGGATTTTAATATTTAAATAACGTTATTATTATTAATAATAATGAGTAATGCTATTGCTATGTTTTTTGTTATTTGATGAAATGATATTACGATATTACTAATTATTTACTCAACATTTAAATAATATTATAAACATGTATTGACCAACTAATATAATATTATTTTATATTGATTATGTTCAGTATTTAAACAATAAATAGTAATTATAGTTGTTAATGATTAAATGATATTAATTATATTATTTATTATCTATTATTGAAATGATATCATTTTATATTATTAGTTACATATTTAAATAGTATTATTTATTATTCAATAGGAATATAACCATGTAATTAATAACATAATGTTATTTTATAATGATTATGTTTCAATGCTAAATAATAATACTAATAGTATTATTTTAATATTTAAATAATGTTATGTTAATTATTTAATGTTATTTATTGTTACTAATATAAATAATAGTGTTATTAATAGTATTTCTGTGATTTATTATTAAAAAGTTGGGGTGAAGTATGAAATCCTCCTTTCTTCTCTCAATCTCTCCACTTTCAAAGTAATTTGGAACCTAGGTGGCCAAAAGTCACTTTACCCTTTAGTGGCCATTATTGGCCAAGTGCCTTTCATCTTTCGCTTGTGCAGTCAAATGCCCAAAAGTGGAAAAAGTTCCTTTGAAGGTGACTTCCTTCCACTTCACCCAACGAAACAGACCCTAAATAGGATAAATATCACATTGGTGAGCTTCCTTGCAATTGTCAGCTATTAATCTTTCACCACCTGGAAGCAGGATATTTGATCAGGAAGTTAGACCAGGCTCTTCAATGATAATAATTAGGTAGCTCCTGCTCGATGATGTGAATTATAAATCTGATGGATTAGATTGACTCAAATCCATTGACAATGTTAAGGATGATAAATGCAAGCATTTTTTTCCTAGTCCATTGTACTGTATTGCCATACCTATATATCATCAAGTGTATGTTTGATTAACGGATATGGTGGAAACGGACAAAATTATGCTCATTTTGCAGAGCAACTACAATCCTAATGATGCATACAGCCAGTTGTACTATAAAAATTATTTCCAGTGTAGGAAAATGATTATTTATCATCAGCTAATTATGGATTCTTTAACTGAAATTTCAGTTGTTATTGGTTGCTCCTGTTGAGATCTTCCGATGGGTCATCATAATTCTTGCTGGTGCTGCATCATCTTGGTTCGTTGCACAAACTTAAAGGCTTATACAGAGGGGAGTGATCTGATGGTTTAATTGTTAGTGCCTTGTTGTTGCAATTTGCTCTTGCACTCTTCATCAAAATTTTTTCTTCATGTGAGGTTGCATGTTCAGGTGTATCTTGGCATGCAGAATATTTGATGACAGCATGTACAGGTAAGCTCCAGACTCCCATGATGCATGGAAATGTAGATTGAATTATGTAATCATTTGTTCCTGTATGAAATACTAAAGAGTTCCATGCTTCTGCTAAATTTGTGTTTGTGTAAACACCATTTTTCGATAGGTAACACATGATGATTAAGGGCATTTTATTTTCAAAATTTATTAAGCCTGAATAGTTTTGGCTTTATTACTCCCTATTCCGTACAGTATAATTTTTATAATATTATTCAAGTATTTAAATCATTCGTTCCAGATAAGTTGGCCTCTTGATAGCGTTTATGACACTAGGAACAGTAAATTCTGAATTACCTCAAACTTTTATGATATATCTCCTTGCTATCAATGTTGCTACTGGGCTGCATCCAAGGCATTGCAAAGATATTTGCATAATCATGTTGTTCACTCCATGTTTTGGACCCTCTGTTGGAGGTCAGGTGCAGAGATTTAAATGAAATCTTTTGAATTCATCAGGAATGCACCAAACTCAAGAAATCCAATTGTTACTTTGATATGATCCAATATGCACAAATGTTGTTCATGATTTATTTGGAATTTTATCTGTGAAATAATGTCTATAACATGGACGACTTTACTTGAACAACCAGTAAATCTGAGATTCATTGATGACTAAGTATGTTTTTGATTTGTTATAGATGAATTTGAAGGCAATGCTCATTTGCCCCATTCTGTATGCAGCATATATTGTACAGAAAAGTGGTTGAATGTTAAAGATTTAACATACTGAACAGAGTCGGTGAAACTAACAGAGATGATGGGAACACCCGATGTGTGGAGTTGCAGTGAGATGTTTTCCTTTGACAGACTTGACTTCCAACCGGCATGTCTGCTGATGATGCTTGTTTTTTTTTCCTGAACCTGACTTTTGGATGTACAATGTAATCGAATTGTAGTGCAGAGGATCCTTCTGCTTTATATTTGAATGGAATTGCCTTTTGGGACACTCTTTTTTTTTCCTTTCATTTTCCACAGAAAATTTTTGTTTTGGGGGTAGGCTTTTTTTGGGTCAGCATCGTAAAATTGCTCTATCCTTGGGACTTCTCCCCGGAATAACGACAGGAGATTAGGTGCCCAACTCTGTGCATGTACGGCTTTGCACGTGCTTATTTTGCCTCCCTGGATGAATCCCTGCCAAAACTTCGGCAGCACTCAAGCCATGCAACTTAGTACCGAGAGTTGTGTGCATCCAAGATATATTTAGGTATGTTTGGTTTGTGAAAGAGGAAATTGATGAGCCTATTTGGTATCATTTTTATTTATTTTTATCAAAAATTAATTAAAAATATATTTAATAATTTATTTTATTTTTATTTTTAAGTTATTTTATTATAAAATAAAAATATTTTAAAAATAAAAATTTATGTTTTTTATTATCACAGATGTTGTCATCGTAGTCACCGCCATCTCGTCCATCATTGTTGCTATCATTGTTATTGGTACTATCATCATCACTATTGCTAATTTTATTCAATTATAGTGCTCATCTTTTATTGTCTTTGTAATATTGTTGACGCTCGTAATACCATTGCTATCATTGTTGCTATCATTGCTATCATTACCATTGCTGTCACTACCATGATTATTATTGAATTTGCCATACCACATCGTCATGATCATCATTTTCATTATGCCGTAACCAACCCTACCATTAATGTTGTCATTGATATCCTCTCCGCCATCACCGTCCGGTCTCGTTTAAAAAATATTTGACTATATTAAATATATTTATATTTAATATAATTTTTTATTTTAAAATAAAAAAAGTAAGTTAAGTCAATGGACATCCAAGTAGATTGTTTCATTTTCCCTCCATATTTAATTTTATCCTGTTACATAAATCTGCAATTCTTTTCAGTTTGGACATAATTCAGAACAGTGGCAAAAGTTATTTGGTCGAACAACTTAAAATTAATGAACTTTTCATGATTCAAGATGAATGAAAACCACCTCAAAAGTTAAATAAAGTTATTTGACCCTTCTTAACCGAATAAATTTATGCAGATTAATAAGGCTGTATATTATTGATTAAATAAAATTTGCTGGTTAGAGCTGAATAAAATTTAGCATTTGGCTGCATTTATTGGGGACTTACTCACGACCTCAACACAGCCTTAATGTCATATAGTTGCCTAAAAGGCCCTGTAATTTAAACAAATCGAATACATTAAAAAAAAAGCCTTGAAATGATCAGACCTCAGGAACCCCATTCTTCCCCCGCGTCAGGTAGGCTCGATATTTGGCATGGTCCAGCCTGAAACAACCACTAGATAAACCTATCCAAAAGCTTCAGATCTAATCATTCCAAGCGTGATATAGGTAATTATTGGAGAGAATTTCGTACAAGCCGATGATATGAAAAAGCTCAAGATCAAAGACATTCAATTTAGCAAGCCCACTGGCTGAGCTCTAGTCGGCCGTAATCATTGTCGCTCTATCACTGACTGATCCTCGACATCCGTCCTATTGTCATTTCGTACTCTGAACAAATGAAGGTCCGTCGACTGTCATGTGGTAGCTCTCACTTATGATCGTCGATGTCTCCTCAGTGGTCGACTCCTATAGGCTTAGCTGATGGATCGACAGCATGTCCAAATGGCCAGCTCGAACCGATCAGGAGATGGTCGTCAGCCAATCACATCCGACCGACCAGTCTCCTCCTGTCAAGCGGCCTCCAGTTCCTGACTTTCTCATTTGGTAGCAACATGAGGCATTTGATTTGTGATCGTAACCGATCAATCCTGACTCATTGGCACCAATTGGCACGCCAATTTAAATTCAACGTCAGTCAGACGATAATTATTCCAAAACTGATAAGACAATTACAACTGCCGTACCCTGAGAATCTCGAGCAATAGTTCCGCAACTACGCGTGAATTGTGCCCCAGTCGAATGGGATCGTGCCAACCAACCTGCCAACTAAAGCAATAGCCTCCATCCATAAAAGAAGGTCCAAAGGGGACCCTAAAAATGATACTTCATTACTCTACCTCTCACGCTCTTCTATCTGTTGAATGAGAGTTCTGACTTGAGCGTCGGAGGGTCCCTACCAGAGCAACCTCCGATCAGAACTGTTTTGCAGATCACATCCTAGAAGACCTCACTTTGCCATCGACTCTCGCATCCCGATGTCTTACGGATTCTCATACCAATGGATTGACGCTAGAAGAAGGGGTCTGAACCCATTTAGAGGAGTGTTGATCGAGAGCAATAATAACCATGCCACCTAAAAGAGTCTCATCCCACCGTACCAGTGCCATCGCTTCTCGATCGGTGGAGAGCCAGGCTAACAACCAGATACAGCCACTAGTGGTAGAAACTTTCCCACTTTTTTAGCCGACGTTTGTTATGACAGATCAATTCAACCTGCTCTTCCAGCAAGTCTAGAATCTGATAGCCACTATCCAGGCGATCCAGATTGTCCCTATACCTCCATCAGTAGCACCATAGCTTGATCAGGCTGTTCCTGCGCCTCTCTCGACGGCGCCACCATCGAATCTGGCTTCGCAGCCACCACCGTCGAAACAATCATGGGCCCCTCCATGAAGTCCGGAGAGGAGACAAACCCACCAGAGCTGCCTCAGAACTCTAGAACCAAGAAGGCGGCGATCTTCGAGTCCCCGATCAGGGCATGATTCAACCCCTGATCGGCGACCCACCCAGCACTCCGAGGCCTGTACCGTCCGAGACCCTGCACTCGAGCAACGATTTCGAAAATTGATCCGCGGATCGATGATCCGCAATACTTCCTTAACACCTTACGACGGATTCAATAGCGATCCGTCTTTTGATTCGAGGATCATGCAGGAACCACTTCTTTGGTACTTCAAGGCTCCGTAATTTAAAATTACGATGGGACTGTCGATCTCGTCGACCATCTTGAGATCTTCAAGGTGGCAATGCTCCTTCATGGAGCCACCGACGCCATTCTTTGCTGAGCCTTCCCCTCAACTCTAAAGGGGTGGCCTGACATTGGTATTTTAGTTTGAAGCCAATCTCGATCCATTCTTTCGAGCAGTTGAGCTGATCTTTCATCGATCAGTTTGTCAGCAGTCGATGCCAGTAGAAGTGGTCCTACTACCTCTACTCTATAAAGCAAAAGGAGGACGAGTTGATCTGAGTTTTTGTCAGTCCCTTCAATGCAGCCACTTTGGAAGTCAATGATCTGGACCAATGGATCGCGATGTCCACGATGATGAGCGGACTCCTGAAGAACGACCTCAAAAGATCATTGGTGAAGATCTATCCTCAGGACTATCCCGAATGCTGGTCCGGACTGAGAAGTATGCCTGCATGGAGGAGGTCTTTGTTGAAGATGAGGCCCTCGCTAGTTCTATCATGGGGGGAAAGCAAAATAAAGAGCACTCCCTGAGGTAGGAGGAGAGAATTCGATAGCGCTCCAGGTCTCTATGTTGTAAGCAAAAAATAGAACTCCTCCTCGAAACTGTCGACCTTGAAGTCCTCAAAGAAGGGATCAACGTGCCTCACTGTGAGGAGGTACAATAATTATACCCCATTGAATGCTTCGAGGACTCAGGTGTTGATGAAAATCAGAGGATAACTCTCGGAGGCAAGAAAGTTACAGATACTCCCTAATCAAAGAAATCCCAATAAGTACTGCCTATACCATCGAGACACAGAGGAGTGTATTCAACTTCAAGATGAGATCGAGAATTTTATCAGGTGTGGTCGTCTCGATCGGTTCATCCGACGAAGGAGGGAGCAGTGAGAAAAATGGCAGAGATCCCCTCGATCGATAAAGCAACCACAGCGGGTAGGACCGTCGGAGGACCAATGCCCAGTCGACGTGATAAACACCATCACTGGGGGGCATCACGGTGGAGGACTTGACGGAGATGAAGAAGCGACAAAAAATAGAGGATTGGAGAATTAATAACTTTTACTGAGGAAGATGTCTAAGGAATTCAATTCCCATATAACGATACGGCAGTTGTAAATTTTAATATCATAAACTATGATGTATGCCATCTATTGATAATGAAAGTTTTACCGATATCTTGTTTTATGATGTCTTCTCAAAGATGGAAATACCTGTTGATCAGTCGGAGAGGATGAACTCTCTACTTGCTGGATTTATCAAAGATACCATCCTTATGGAAGGAGTCATCACGCTATCTATGAAAGCTGGCCGATTTTCGTCTGGTGCACTACCCAAGTTGACTTCCTGGTCATCTGAGCACTTCGGTTTACAATGCCATCCTCAGTCAACCAAACCTGAACGTACTCCGAGCCGTCATCTCCACATACCATCTGAAGATGAAATTTTCGATGACGCACAGAGTCGGAGAAATTTGTGGAGACCAAGACTTAGCACGTCATTGCTAAACATTCCTCTCCAAGGAGCTTGTCCTACTGAGTCATACTCGATTGAAGGACTCGACACCAGCGATGAGCTCATCGAGGAACATGAAGAACCAGTCGAGGATCTTATCTCCCCTTGACAGATGGAAACCAGGAGCATACGATCCAGATAGGATCAAATCTGGATCAGATAATAAAAGACCTGCTAACCTCTTTTTTGTAGAAAATACAGACGTCTTTGCATGGACACCAAAGGACATGCTGAGAATCGATCCCTTGATCATCATGCACCAGCTGAATGTGAGCTCGAACCACCATTTTTTCAAGCAAAAGAAAGAAGTTTTACACCTAAACGACAGAAGACAATAGCTGAGGAGATGGACAAGCTGCTCCAGACAGGCTTCATCAAGGAAACGACTTACCCAGAGTGGATAGCAAATGTGATCATAGTGAAGAAGACGAATGAAAAATGATAAATTTATATCGACTTCACTGACCTAAATAAGGCCTGCCCAAAAGATAGCTACTCTCTGTCAAGAATCGATCAGCTGATCGACGCCACCTCAGGCCATGAACTCCTATCATTCATGGGTGCCTTCTCTGATTATAATCAAATCTGGATGGCACCTAAAGATGAGGAGAAAATATTTTTTTATCACTGACCAAGGTCTCTTCTGTTATAGGGTCATGCCCTTTGGTCTGAAAAATGCAGGTGCAACTTCTCAGTACCTCGTAAACAAAATCTTCAAGGACTAAATTAGGTGGAATATATAGGTATATGTGGATGACATGCTTGTCAAAAGCAAGTCCACAAGAACCCATATTGACAACTTTGGAGAAGCCTTCGCTATCCTGTGAAAGTACAAGATGAAGCTGAACCCAATCAAGTGTGCTTTCGGAGTGACCTTTGAAAATTTCATGGTATCTAACCGAGAAATAGAGGCCAATCCAAAGAAGATCAGGGCTGTGCAGAAATAACTCCCCCAAGAACGATCAAAGAGGTGTAATGCTTTACGGAAAGGATCGCCGCTTTGAACCGATTTATCTCAAGATCAACAGAAAGTGCCTGTCTTTTTTTCAAATTTTGAAGCAACCAAAGAACTTTTAGTAGATCGAGGAGTGTCAGAAAGCTTTTGCAGACCTCAAAGACTATCTTGGTTCTACTTCACTGCTTGATAAGCCTGACCTTGATGAAGAATTATTTTTATACCTTGCGGTCTCACCTGTTGCAATGAGTACAGTACTAGTGCAAAAGCAGAGCAAAGTTTCAAAGTCGATCTATTATATAGCCAAACCCTAAGGGACACGGAGACTCGATACTCGAAGTTGGAGAAATTGACTTATGCTCTTCTTATTGCAGCTCGAAAACTCAAAACTCCGATCTTACTTCCAAGCTCACACTATCGTTCTCCTAACAGATCAGCCTATAAAGACATCCTTCATCAGTCAGACACATCCAAACGGATTACAAAATGGACGATTGAGCTTTCTGAGTTTGACATTCAGTACCGACCTCGATCATCCATTAAAGCTCAGGTTTTGACCAACTTTGTGACTGAGTGTACCATTCCAAATGAGCCGACTAGGCAAGAAGAAGCCGAGCCACATGTCCTGAACGATGAGGGCCCTTCAGAAGCTGATATTGACTCCTGGGTGATGTATATGGATGGCTCATCCAACTCCATGGGATCTGAGGTAGGACTGATCGTTTTAGATCCAAAAGAGACCATAGTCAAGTATGCCTTGTACTTTAAATTTCAGTAATAAATAATAAAGCTGAATACAAAGCCTTGGCCTCAGGGCTTCGGATAGCTAGAAAACTGGGTATACGAGACTTGAAGGCTTGCAGTGACTTTCAACTGGTTGTCGGGTATATTTGGGCAATTATGAGGCCCGAAAAGAGAAAATGGTGAAATACCTCCAAAAGGTCAGGGATTTGACATCCATGTTCGATAAATTTGAAATCCAACAGATACCCAAATTGGAGAACTCTAGGGCCGACTTGCTATCTAAATTGGCGATGTTGGCACCACCTGAGTTGCCCAAGAATGTCTTTTCCAAGTAATAGGCCGACCAAGCATTGAAGAGCCGACGGTCATAATGCAGACAAACGAGAAACCTTCCTGGATCGATCCACTGGTCAGCTATCTTAAAGATGGAATGCTACCACAGATCGAAAGGAGGCTCGGAAGATAAAGTATCAATCATCCAGATATCTCCTTCATGAAGGAAAGGTATATAAGAGATCTTATTCACTGCCTCTTCTCAAATACCTACGACCATCCGAAACCAGTTACGCACTTAGAGAAATGTATGAAGGCATTTGCAGAAGTCACATCAGAAAGAGAGCACTGGCTTATAAGCTCCTTCGGTAGGACTACTATTAGTCGACTATGCAAAAGATTTCGATAATTATATTATGTGGTGTGAAAAGTGCTAAAGGAACTCCGATATACAATGACTGCCCGTAATACCAATCACCCCCATTTGCACCCTCTGACCTTTTGCACAATGAGAGATGGACATCCTTGACCTCTTTCCATTGGCCTCTGATCAGTGCAAGTTCCTGCTCGTCGCCATAGACTACTTCATTAAATTGGTAGAGACCGAACCGTTGGCTCGCATCACAGAAGCAAGGGTGATTGATTTTGTCTGAAAATCGATTATATGCCGGTTCAATCTACCTCAAGTACTGATCACTGACAACGGACATCAGTTCACCAAGGCTATGTTTGAAGAATTCTATGAACAACATAGAATTTTGCATCATCTCACCTCCGTGGCTCACCCTCAAGCAAATGGAGAAGCTGAGATAATGAATCAGACTATTTTGCAGGGCCTGAAGACAAGATTGGATAAAGCCAAAGCGTCATGGACTGATGAACTGCACCATGTGCTTTGGGCGTACTAGACAAAGTCAAGAGCTCCAATAGGTGAAACTCCTTTCAATTTGGCCTGTGGGACAGAAGCTGTGATCCCTATTGAGATCGGGGTCCCATCGGTATGGATTAAAAACTATGATGAGTAGACCAACTTGAAGAAGTTGCCGCTGACTTAGACCTACTTGAAGAAGTCTGAGAAAAAGTGTGAGTCTGAATGGCAACTTATCGACATAAGATTGTCCAATACTATAATTCTAAAATTTGAAACAAGGTCTTCAGGGTCGGCGACCTAGTCCAACGCAGAGCAAAAATTTTTTAAATTGGAGAATGTGATAAGCTAGTCCCAAACTGCGAGGGACCATACTAGATAGATGAAGACATCCAGCCAAAAACCTACCGACTGAAGCAACTAGATGGAGCCCCACTCTCCCAACCGTAGAATTCAAAAAATCTTTGAGTGTATTATCAGTGATGTAGCATACAGTATTAATAAGGACCTTACTCTCCAAAAAAATGGTCTTTCATCTGTTCGTCAGTCCATGACCTTTGATCGATCCAACTGAAGGAGTCTTTGATCAACTTTAAATTAAACGAGATAGCCTTTGATTGATCCGACTGAAGAAGCCTTTGATCGGCTTTAAATAAAAAGAGATAGATTTTGATCGATCCGACTGAAAGAATCTTTGATCGGCTTTAAATAAAATGAGACGATCTTGGATCGACCCGATTAAAGAAGCTTTGATCGATTTAAATTACAATGAGACGGTCTTTGATCGGTCCAATTGAAGGAGCCTTTGATCGGCTTTAAAATGAATAGGTCTTTATTTTGCCCGATCGAGGAATAGTCATCAATCGAAAATAACGTACATGCACAACACATGGAAAGACCTAACTTTTCATTAAAAATATTTATAAAAAATGGTGCTTCAAGAATCGCTCCAAAAAAAAAGAAAGAGAAAAAAAAAGAAGAGATGAGGAATCTATTCCTCATTCAAGAAAAGGGCTCCTACCTCCGCATCACTATTGTGAGGGAGGAGATAGTAAAGGTCCAGTTGCGGCAACATCCACCCCAAGCAGGTCTTGCAGTCTTCGAAGCCAAAAAAGTAGATGGAGCCGGCGATACCGGTCCCATCTTCCTCGAACATCATCGAGATCTTGTACTCCTTGATGTAGCGCTCGCAGACCTCATAGGGGATCTGCTCAGTGGAGGGGGCACTTTCATCCCTGGTAGGCGACGGCAGCGGCTGGAGGGGCAGACAGTGTTCCAAAGGAGGAGGACTGGCTGGGCCCTTCCTTCTTCGTCTTCTTAGATGAAAGGGCCTTTTTCGCGTCGGCCCTCCTCTCCTTGATCGGATCTTTTATGGATTCTTGGAGGGCATCATCATGGAGGAAGAGATAGTTTTGCAGGTGCTATGGAAAGAAGGATGGAAAGTGAAGTTCTCGCTAACTATCAACCTCACTTTATAAGTACGAGCGCCTCCACTGTTCACCAATTACCGGCCTTGACGGCGCAACTATCCCCTAAGCCATAAATGGCACGTCTTTCCAACTTCGAAGATCAACTCAGGTGATACTTCGCAGACTGATACATTGCCACATGGTGCATCCCCACAGGCTCCAAGCATTTTCTCAAAATTTACTCCAATGGAGGAGGCAGCGACTGTTATTCCGTAGAACCAGAGTCTAATCACATCATGCCCATCTTAAATGCATCAGAATTTATGAAGCATCACCTTAGTTAATGCAGGGAGTAGTTGACGTGACAAGCACCGAGGGCTCCTCATCTGAAATTCAATATGAAGCAGTCTAACGATGACACCAAATAACATCATAGAATAAGGCAAAAGATGATATAAGAAAGTTTTATTGCATTTGCAAAATCATTACAAGAATGTCGTCATCCATAATGAATGATCAAAGAGATTGTCACATGAGGTCACGACCAGCCTTGGCCTCTAAAGCTTCATCGGGAACTGTCTCGTGGACCTCCATACCGTCAAAACTGAGCTAGTGGATCTCCACCCCCCGAGACCTGTATCGGGGAGTGGAAGACTCGGTATCACCTTCGGGCAAGAATTGGAAAGATCTAGCCTTGGAAATGCTACTCTGATCCAATTTCTGTACGTCCAAAAATAGCTATGTAACCTGCATCGAACATATGTTGGACCGTATCATCTGAAGATGCAGGATCGATTAATCCTTATCCGACCAGGCTCTGGGATCTATGACCATTGGCTGATTTTCCTCGATCTGTATTTGACAACCGCATTCTCCGAAAGTTCAAGCTTGAAAATTTTCTCTTGACCGACACGAAGATCCTTTTGGAGCCACACCACATGATTGGTGAAGCACCCTCTAACTTCTTTAGCAACAGACTCCGACGACTCTAGTTCTGAAATCCTTCTCTAAGCCCAATGAAGCTGACTACAAAGATGGTACTATTTGACAGTGGCACCATAGATGGTATCTTTGATAAGTTTTGACAGCTTTGTAGACTCAATTGTCAATCGAGCCTTCTCCACGGAGTATGCCACGATATTTCGATGAATGATCAACTTTAACCAATTGATTTCTACCGAAGCCTCGTCGAATGCCTTCTTGGTCTTCAACAACTCCTTCCAGGCAGCAACTTTCTTGTTCAATTCCTTGACCCTCTTCTCTAAGTCGCTTATGCGAGACCTAATCTTTACTGCTGAAGCCGTCGGTAAGGGCTTGGCGACTAAAACTGAGGGAACATAACCATCGAAGACACACTGACATGACTGAACAAACAAAAGAAGGATAGTGTAAATTTAAAAAATGGATAAAACATTGTTCCACTAATAATGACCTTTTTACAGAAGAGAAAGAAAGAAAAAGTATAAGGCATCTCATTCGTCGACCTCGCCTTGAAGATCGGTGGAGCTTGGTGCGGCCTCCGATGGCCCCGAGGGCACTTCAGTCAGAGGAGTCATCCCCGAAGTTGACGTGTCGATGGCAGGCATCCCTTCAGCTTCCTCTTCCACCTCATCCTTATCCAAGAAGGAGAGGTTGGCCTCAGTAATTCGAGTAGCAACTCGACCGCGGCAATCCTTAAATCTGGTTTCATACCTCGTGTTGAAGGATTCCTGACTGAACACGATCATGGCATCATAAAATTCTTCTGATGCCTTAAAGCTATCAACCACCTGAGCTTTCTCTTGCTTAAAATCCATCGAAACTTTGGAAACCTCTACAGCCGACCGATAGGCCTCAACAATCCTCCCCTTGGCCTCTTGCTTGGCCGTGACGATTAGGGCCTCTCTTTCTTCTCGACCTCTATGATCTTGGTGGCGACCTTTTATAGCTCCTCCTTTCGAGCAAGGTGTTGGATGCATGCCCTAAAAGTCAATCTTGACTGACGCATATTATATTTCTAGGATATAATTTTGTACTTAATGGACAGTTATATTACTATTCATATTTTATATGTCCATGGATTATCCAAGGGATTAACAAGATGATGACACATATTCTCAAAAAATTGAGAATTTGAGGTATGTGTCATTGATGGTTAATTCCTAAATTGCTCCTGATCATAAGATCATCATGGAGATGGTAATTGATCTAGATAGATCGGTATACTGATCATTTTCTTTAGACAGATGAGTCTCGAATCTGCGATGTAGTAATACTAGAGCGAGAGTGTAAGTGGTTGTTAGAGAACAACTAGCGCTGAGTGTGACCAATATGAAAAATCACATGGATGTCTGCTCACTCATTAGTGATTTTCTTGATGCTGCAGTAGTGTAACTGATCTTTTGATCTGCGATGCTACAGCTGCTCGTAGTGAGGCTGCTGGAGTTTGACTATACATAAATATTAACTCAATGAGTCTTTATAGTAGATGTTGATAATAGTTGGTCCACTGTAGGAGTAAAAAATGTATCTAGATGGAATCTATCGATCCTAACAGAGAGGAGTAGTCCTATACGATTTAAGAAGTCGAGTCCTTAAGTCATAGCCATAGCAGTATGATTGATAGAAAAATTTTTATGAGAATCACACATGGACTTGAGCTAATTGAATCTATTATATGATTGATGTTGAGGTTTGACGACTTATCCATGACTTGCCTTCTGATCGGGGCTCACGATAGAGGGACTGTATTATACGTTAACTTCACCTAAAGGTTCATCATCTTTATTCTGCTGAGTTATCACTACATACTGCTAGATGTCACTGATAGATTGTGAGACCCACAAGTATCATCTTGATGATCGATAATCTTTGATGGACATAGTTGGAATGATTCCAACCCATTGAAAGGTGTTTCAATGATATTATGATAGAGATCACAATATATCTCACTATTAGACAGAATAGAATCTATGAGGTTACACACAAAGAGACTTTGGACTGATCAGATAGTTGAATTACGATTATGAATCGCGATAGAATTTAATCATCAATATGATTGATGATTAATCCAATACAAAAGTTGTAATTAAGTAACTCGTTAAAGAGTTAGTAAGTTATGAAAAATTAATTAGTAATTAGATTGCTAATTGACTCAATTTGATTGAGCAATGAGGCTTAGATCAAGTCTAATTGAATTAGATTCAATTTGACTTGATATGGGTTTAATTTGGTCAAGCCTAATTGGATTATGAGATAACTCAATTGCATAGAAAACTATTTCTTATTTGATTAAGATTTGGATTTGACATAATTCTTAATTAGATTAAGATCTAACTAAGAGGTTTTAGGTTCCTATTTGGACTAAGAATCTTTCTCTAATTGGATGTAATTAAATCTTAATTAATTAAGAATTTATTTGATTTAAATCAGTCACCTAAAGAGGAGTCTCAAATGATTAGGACTCAATCTCTCCTTGCGCCATAAGGAAGCCCCATGCCCACTTAATATTTAGTGCCGATTTTTCTCCATGACCGTGAGGAAGATTAGCGTGAAAGGAGTTCATGCTAATCCTTCTTTCCGTGGGATATATTGGTGCAAAAAGAAGAAGGCTTGGGTGGCATAACTTAAGAGTCTAAGGATATATGGACTCTTACCTAAAAACCCTAACTAATCTTATTTAAATAAGGGATAAGTAGGGCGGCATGTAACCTGATATTGATCAGATTTTGGATGCCAAATACAAAGGGGCGTGCGTGAAGAAACTTGGAGAAAAAGAGGGCATGGCAACAAGGGGCTAGGCGTGAGGTTTGTTGGCCCTTATCCCTTCTTTCTTACAAACAACCAAAGATTGGTTGTAAGGTTCTTCTCTCTCCCTCTTTTGTCCTAGTTTGGACATGAGATTTTTTCTCCCCTTTTGTCCAAAAGTTGGACATATTTTCTTAGATCTCTAGTATAGAGATTTTGTCCATGAGTTTTAGAAAGAAAGAGAAGAAAGTATTCTTCTCATGATCTCTAGTGTAGAGATCTTCATCCTCCTATTTTATTCTTCTTCTCTATGAGGATCTTGAGAGAAATGAAGAGTTTTCAATTATCAAGATACGATCTCTACAAGAGAGCTATCATCTTGATGAAATCAAAAAGCTTCTAATCAGATCAAGACCTCGTGTGGATATCTGTAGAGATCGGATGCTTGTGTAGTTTCAAGAGATTTTTAGAAGACATCCACGATCATCGGTTCGTAGTGTAGATCGACCCACATCAAGGTATGAAGATTAGATCTTCTCTATTTATTCTTCTCTATTTGATTTCTGTATCTAAATTTTATCTTATATATGTTGATCTTATTTAATAATTTTAAGATTTGATCTTATATATGCTTAGATTAAATTAAATTTAATCTGAATTTTTAACTTTCACTGCATACTTGTTTTGAAAATTTTTTTGTATGCGTGAAACCATGAGATCCCAACACAAGGTCAGCATTAGTTTTATTTAACACCTCCTTCAAGCACTCCACCTCCCCCTAGCCATCTCGATCTACGTGCATGCCTTCGTTGTGGCAGACAGCCTATCGATGTAGATCCTTCATCATCTTTATTTTGCGCGCATGGCCTAGTAGGATGACTAAGAAATGAAGCATCTGCACAGAGGCCATATTAGAAAGAGAGATGAAGAGGAGAAAAGGAGTAAAGAAAAAAAAGAGTAAGAAAAGTACCTGATGCATGGTAGTCACAGAGTGTCGTTGCAGGTCATCAAAGTCCATTTCACCGATTCCCCTCAACTCCATTCGGAGCATTGTCCTCTCAATTAGCTCCTTGACAACCTTCTAGTCATCAAAAGTCGCATCCTTGGGGATGGTGATAAGACGAGCATTCCAGTCGATTTGGTCATCCGAAGAAGGCAGTCTGCTTGAACCTGCAGTCGCTGACAGTGAAACCCCAACTCCGCTGGGGGATGCAGATGGAGTCGAAGCAGGAGCAGTGGGTGGCGAAGACACTTGTGCCTAAGTAATAAAAGTGGGAGCCACGGTCGATAGAGATGGACTCGGAGGGGTGGCAGTCGTGAACACAACAGTAACCCCGATCGTCGAGACCCACTCGCTTGCAGCCTCTTATCGATGGATCGCTGGTTTCTTAGGGTGCCCTCTAACACCAGAGTCTTCCTCTTCTTCTGAAGGTTCTACTTCATTTAGGTGAGATCCTCAGGCCTCACCTCTGCAATCAATAAAATTTGGTCAGAAACAAAAAAAAATGAGAAAGAAGGATGACTACACTACTCACCCTTAGGTCGGTCTGATTGAGTTCCACATTATAAATGGCTTCATCAAATAATAATTCATCAATGGAGGGGGCTTTGAAATCTCTAAGGATCTTAAAATGACCCTTTTCCTCAATCCCTAATTTTGGGATCTGAAGTGCTGAAGCTTCTGACCGACCCCAGCTCGGTAAGTTCTAATTATCTATAGAAGAACTTGAAACGAACAAAAATCTCTCCTTCCACCCATAAATGAAGGTAGGAGTACCCTTCATCAGTGGAGAAATCTTCTTCTAAAAAGAGATGTACTACCAATTTTTGGCATAGGGGTGCCTCTTGATGGTAAAGATCGAAAAAGAGAGACAGATGGCCGAATATTGGCTACAACGTAGATGACCAAAAACCCTACAATAAACCTAAAGGAGTTTGGAACGATTGCACAAAAGGGAAGGCCATAAAAGCAGAAGATGTCAAGAATGAGAGAAAAATAGGAAATCTTAAGCTAACCCGGAGTGCTTCCTCATACACACCGAGCCGATCGGGAGGTGGATTGTTTATTCGATCCCCAATCCTGGGGAGTTCCAGATCGAAGTTCAGAGGAACTTCATACCAAATCTGTATCCGACTCAAGTCATTCAGATTTAATACGGAACCATGGGTGCTGGACCCGACCTCGCTCTGTTCGGCCATCCTGGATAAAAAGACAAAAGAGTAGTTTGGAAAAAGAAAAGCAGAGAGAGAAAATATATGGGCGGAAGGGATACCAAAGAAACCCATATGAGAACGAAGGAAAAAGGATAAAGAAATGAAGCAGCAAGAAAATGCCTTCAAAAATAACTCCAAAGGACCGCAACCTAGACAAAAGGAAGAGCCACTTGTTTCGAGAAGGTCGCAGTGAAGACGAAACCGAGGGAGGACGAGTTTGGTGCAGTAGCAACCCTACAAAGAGAGTAAGAAAAGAGAAAGAGGATGGAAGGGCCTAGAAACAATCGAAGGGCTAGAATAGACCTTCCCTATTTATAACCTGGAGAAGATAATCACCAGACATCGAACCATCTCTTGTCAACAACCTGCGGCATGTGGCATACATGGCGCCTTCCCATTCGATTAGCCACTGCTGCCAGATGAGTAAATCGATGCTACCCTTCAAAAGGGGATTTCAAAAGATGCCCACTTAATTTTGTAATGATGGTTTGGTCACGTCACCTCATTTTCACTCCAAAAATCATGCACATCCCATCAACTGAAATCTTTTCATATCTTCGATTTAAGAGAGTAGGTATACTCCCTTCGTCCGATCAAAGCTTGGCTTGAGAGTAGGAGGTATGTGTTGGAAAAAATTTCATACAGACTGATGATATAAAGAAGCCTAAGGTCCAGAATATTCAAACCTGGCAAGTCCACCTGTGAGCCCTTGCCAACCCCTAGTCAACCGTAACTATTGTCGCTCTATCACTGACTGATCCTCGACATTCGTCCTATTGTGATTTCGTACCCTGAACAGATGAAGGCCTGCCGACTGTCATTTGATAGCTCTCACTCACGACCACCAATATCTTCTCAACGGTCGATTCTTGTAGGTTAAGCTGATGAATCGACAGCACACCCAAATGGCCAGCTCGGACTGATCGAGAGATGGTCGTCAGCCGATCACATCTGACCCACCAATCTCCTCCTGTCGAGTGGGCCCCAGTTCCTAACTTTCTTATTTGGCAGTAGTATGAAGCATCCGACTCGTGATCGTAACCGACCAGTCTTTGGCTCATTGGCACTAGTTGGCATGCCAATTCAAAATTCAACACCAGCCAGGTGATAACTGTTGCAAAACTGATAAGATAACCACAACCACTATATCCTGAAAATCTCGAGCAATAGTTTTGCCACTATGCATGAATTGTGCCCCAGTGGAATGAGATCGTGCCAACCAACCTGTCAACTAAAGTAACAGCTTTCGTCCATAAAAAAAGGTCCAAAGGAGATCTTAAAAAGGTACATCATTACTCTGCTTCTCATACTCCTCCATCTGCTAAATAAGAGTTCTGACTTGAGCTCCAAGGATCCCCGCTAGAGCAACCTCCAGGCAAACTTTTTGTAGGTCACATCCCAGAAGACCTCACTTTGCCATCGACTCTAGCATCTCGGTGCCTTACAGATTCTCACACCAACAGTAATTATCAATGATAATATGTGATAATCTATAATCTGAACATGCTCGTCAAAAGTTTGACTATTATTTTCATCAGAAAGGTAAGCAGCTTGTACAGATGGGCTCTCACATACACAAGCTACATAACGAGCAGTTAATTATGAAACTAAACAAATCTTCTGCCATAGAACACGAAATAAACCCATGAGGCTGAGGGATGACAAAAAGGGATTTACAAGCTTCACTATAAAATAAAATTACTTCTGTTGTAGCTTGTCTCCAGCGAGGTAGTCGACTGGAAGCTGAGCTGTTGCATCTAAATGGTGAACAGTAAAAAATCTATAAAAGAAATCTGCTTGCTGGAAGTTGTCCGGCAGGGAACCCTCTGATGCTTAAGTTAGCCAGACAAAAAGGCACAGTCAGGAGAGCCAAAAATGAGAGCGAAAGCTTATAATAAGAAAGCTTACCCAATCCTCCATTACTTACCGATATTATAGGATAGATGATGTCGTTACTGTGTAACTCTCATCCTTGAATGTTCGAAATGTAGGAGTTATGGCATTTAGTGGACGGTTACCTCATTAATTATCATTAATGATGAGTAATGGGCTATTCGTGAGTGACTATTGCACTCCATGTTCGCATGTGGTTAATGCTTATGTCGAATAACCATCGTCAATTCAGATAGTCGGTAAGAAATCGAGGAAGTAGTTGGCTAAATGCCGAATAACATCAGCCAGTCATAGGTTGCATGTCGAATCAAATCAGTTAAGTACCGACTTTGTTAAAGCCGTCGCCCTTAGTCGGTCAAGTATCATCGATCATAGTCGGTGGAACATCGATTGGGGCAAGACTCGTTGATCCAAGTCGGATTGAATCACAATAATTCAATCGATGAGAAAGAATCAATTATAGTCGGTTGGGAGGTAAGGAAGAGTGCTAGTCGGCTAGGCGACGAGGATCTATTCCAACATTTGCCCTCCAACTACTGAGTCTGAATGTGTAGCCTTAATCGGATGAAAGGAGTTAGTCATCATACGGATCCGAGTTGTTTTTCCGACAATGGCACTTCGAAGCCTACGTCCGACCATTTTGTCGTTTTGTTGAATAAACCATCATTTTGTCGTTTCGTAGAAAGTGCAGTAGCTCTATCGCATCACAGGTCGTGCAGCAATAAATACTGCAAGTCACTCGAGACAATCTTTCATAATGATTATAGAAGATCGAAGGCTGAGCAATAATTCATCAAGCAACTCGAGTCATCCACATGCCAGTCATCTATTAACCCGACTTGTGATTGTTGTACTCTGATACCACTTATTGAAAAATAAAGAAAAAAAAAAGAAGAAAGAAAATACCATAAACAAATTAAGATAACATGGATTGGCCTCAAGTCTACCTCCACAGGACGTGCACGCTTCACTATGAGAGAAAAAAATCAAACAAATACAAGAAGAACTCACCACTCAATCCTTATACAAAGATCTTTCAACAAGAAACTCCAAAATTCTCACAAAAAGCTTTCTGAAACCTCTCAAGAAGCCTCTCTATATGACGAAAATATCACCAGCTATCCAACACAACAAACGACTCATCAATTGGAGTTATATATGCTCCAAAAATTCCAAAATAGCATTTCACTAGGAGACTGAATCCAAATCAAACCTAGATCAATTTTGATCGTCCGATCATGATTGGCTCGAATCATGGCCGTCCGATTGTGCAATCAGGCATCTAAGGCTCCTGATCAATCTTGAAATCAATCTGGGTCGTCAAATCTTCATCCGTGCTGATTTCAATCATCGGATTGTGCTCAATCGCCCATGGACCACGCCATCTGCATCATGGACCATCGGTCCATGCTGGACCACGTCACACTACCCCCTCTCCCGTGCACACCTATTGGGCTGGCTCGCATGCACCTGCGCACACCCACGCTGGGCCTGGGCTGCGCCCGTGCTGGGCCGCATGTGCGCAGCCGACCTACACTTGCTCGTGGGCCGTACCAGCCTACTGATGGCCTTCTCTCATATGTATCTTCTCCATCTGGACTCCGTTTAGATTATTTTTGAGCTCGTTGGATTTTGTTCGTCATCTTAAACCTCATTTTGAGATTATTATGGATCGAATCTTGAGATATTTTTCTCAATAATTTCTACATCGACTCGATGTTTGGCCTCCACTTATCTTTGAGAGCTTGTGATCTGTCTCGGCCCCACATCTTAGGGCACACATGCTATCTTATAGATGGACAAATATGGAAGTCGAGCCAGACCGCTCGATCCCATCTTCATCATAGGCTGTGTCCACTCTGATCAAAGATCTGCTCAGAAAAGTTTCTGCGGTAATAAAAATTTTACGACGTTGCCTCTCATCCTTTCAAGTCTTTCGTGTCGTGTTCGATCCACCTCCACCTGGGTTCTCCTTAGCTCCTGAAGCTCTAACTCGTACTGGACTCCCTGCCAAGTAGTAATGTTCTCCTCTGATCTTCTTCCCTCTAATATCAGTCTATCGCCATGCGTAACCTTCAAGATTCTATTACTAGCTACCCATCTATAGCCATTGAATCGAGTCTGCTCAGTGAGATAAGATTCGATCTGAAATTGGGTATGTATCAGATCTCTCCCAATCTCCTCACTGTACCATTATGTGTCCTCCAGCTGACCATCTCGATGTCTCTAATCGCACAGGTCAATCCATCCGACAGATGAACAGTGCCCTCACTGTACTCCAAAGAGTCAAACAGCATCTCTTTACAATATACATGATGAATGCATGTAGAATCTAAAATTCACTACTAAAAGAAGTAGATGCCTCATCATATATCACTAAGACATCATCCTTGACTCGTTACAGACCGTCACTGTAGTAGCCGTTGTCCAATCTCTGAGTTAAGGATAATCTCTGACATGATGCTCTAACTCATCACACCGATAGTATCTGATCTTGCTAGGATCCCTCATCTTGGATATGGATCATCCTCCTCACGATCTTTTGTCACTCCATCTGCTACCACCTACTCCTTTAAAATTATCAAAGCTGAGCTGCCGCCATCTAAGCTTGAAGTCTGATTCTCCCTCCTAAGAACCTCATTCTGGAGAATTGCCATGATGACCTCATCCATCTTGATGGTATTCTTTCTCACTAAAAGAGCAGCCACCAAGGACTAATACGAGGAGAGAAGTGATGCTAGCAAGACCAATGCCCTGATCTTCTCCTCAACCTTCTCACTTACACTGAGAAGATCGGTGAGAATCTTTTGAAAATGGTTGAGATGCTCTTACACACTCTATCCCTCATCCATCTGTAGTTGGTAGAACTACCTCTAGAGGAAGAGAATATTGATGAGAGACTTCATATGTATAACTTCTCAAGCTTCGACCATAGCATCATCAGAAAAGTCTTGTCAAGTACATGAATTACCATCTCATCCGTCAGGTATAAGTGGATGGTACTCACTGTTTGTATCTGTAGCCACTCTCAGGTCTTTTTCTCCATGGTGGCCGGCTTCTTCTCATACAAGAAAGCATCGATCAATCTATGTTGGATGAGCACATCCTTCACCCTCGCTTGTCATAAGAAGAAATTACTCTTTCCATCGGATCGATTGATCTCCATCTTGATTGTGCTTATCTTCTCCATCTCCAATTTCGATCAACACCACTTCTGTCTGGATCATCTGATACCATTTGTCCACAATAATCAGGCTCTGATACCACTTATTGTGCTCTGATACCACTTGTTGGAAAAGAAAGAAAGAAGAAAGAAAGAAAAATACCACAAACAAATCAAGATAATGTGGATTGACCTTAAGCCTACCCCCACGAGGTATGCAAGCTTTACTATGAGAGAAAGAAAATCAAACAAATACAAAAAAACTCACCACTCAACCTTTATACAAAGATCTCTCAATGAGAAGTCCTAAAATTCTCACAAAAAGTTCTCTGAAATCTTTCAAGAAGCTTTTTTACATGATCAGGACGTCACCAGCTATCCAATGCAATAAACAGCTCATCAATCGGAGTTATATAAGCTCCAAAATTTTAAACTTATTTCACTAGGAGATCGAGTCCAAATCAAACTCTAGATCAATTCTGGCTATCCGATCGTGATCGACTTGAATCATGGCCGTCTGATCACGCAATCAGGCATCCCAGGCTCCTGATCAAACTCAAGATCAATCTGGACCGTCAGATCTTCACCGGCACTAATTTCGATCGTCGGATCGTGCTCAATCATGCATGGATCATGTCATCTGCATCGTGGACCGTCGGTCCATGGTAAACCGCATCACCCAGCCCTCTCCCCTACGTGCGCCTGCTGGGCCAGCCCGCGTGCATGCTTGCACCAGCACTGGGCTAGGGCTGCGCACTGGATCGCACCCGAGCACTTGCATTGGGTCGTGTGCTCGTTGCCGGCCTGCATCGACCCATGGGCCCCTCTGACGGCCTGTGGGCCGTACCATCCTACTGCTGGCCTTCTCTTGCGCGTATCTCCATCTGGACTCCGTTTGGACTGTTCTTGATCTCGTTGGATTCTGTTCGTCGTCCTGTATCTCATTTTAGGCTTATTGTGGATCGAATCTTGAGGTGTTTTCTTAATAGTGATCCCATGGATCCGACTGATTTGATGAGATTTCAACGGTGGCACGTCAAAAGCTGAGACAATAGTCGGTTCAAATTGCTGCCACACGTTGAAATCTCCGAGAAGGTCGCAATTCCCTATGTGGATCGTGATCGTCAAAGGAGTCGATAAATAGGAGTTAGCTCTATAGGTTTTCTTCCGATTCTAGTGTTGTTTGCCCCTAACTCAGAGTTTTTGCTCCTCAATTAGAGTTTAGGGTCCCTGGGTTTAGGCCTCATCATTGTCGGCCATCTCCTTCTTTGTCGGTCCTCATCATCATCAGTTTTCTTCTTCGATTTTTGTCATGATTTTTTCACTTGGGGATGGCTTCTCCTGGTAAAGAGTCCGAAGATGAAAACATGGTGGAAAACCAAAGTTCTCAGACTCCAACAGTTCAGAGGGAGATCGAAAAAGTTTCTCGAGATGATCTTAAAGACACTTCTTCTTGGTAGGATCGTCTCGATCCTATCAAAGTCCTTGGTAGGTTCATCATCCGAACCAAGTCTGCCTTCGAGAAGCTGGACTCAGTGCTCGGGACATTCGAGAAGCCCTCTAAGAAGAAGAAGGGCTACGTGTTGCCCCAACCCAAGATGAAAAATGCCGATCTATCTAGGATCATCAATTTCGATGAGGTGCAGTCGGTGGTGAGGTTGATCAAGAAGGTGGTCAGGCACCGCTCGCTGAAGGTTCGGCAAACACATACTGACTTTGGTTCGAGGACTGCAAGAAGGCAATAAGTTGACTGCAACCCAAGTTAGACCAAGCAGGCTTCAAGCAGACAACCTTCCAGACAAAGAAGGTTTGGGAGTGACGAGGAAGCAAACGCCGTAGAAGATCATCCTCCATCTTCTTAGGCTCTTTTATTTTTCTGCTTTTGCTTTGTAGTTTTTTTTTCTCGATCTTGTAATGGACTCCTTTTGTAATGGACTCCTTTTTCAATGATATAATCTTCTTTTGCTTTTTCGACTTGTATCTGTGTTTGCTTGCATATCTTCCTTCTTTATTATTTTTGCAAAATGACTAAGTAGTCAGTAAGACCATGTAAGATGGTCAGTAGGAAGTCGCAAACCCATAACCGAGTAGATCATAACCGAGCAGATAGACTTAAAAAATTTCTAAGTCAAATGTCGGTTTGTAGGGAACTTCGTCGGATTTGAAGCGTAGTTGTAGATCATTAGTCATAGAGGAACATTATCGAAGATTGTTCCGTAGAACATCCCATTAAGCTAGGACATAGTCAATCTTAGAAAAAATTTTTCTGATTCATTTCGGACTAATCGATTCTTAGTCAATCAGGAGCAAGCTGACTAACTATATTTCCGTCCGCTTTGGCCTGCATGCAAATCGTAACTTATACGCTTGCGGCCCTTGGGTCGTAGCTGGTATGCTTGCGATTGTCGGACCATACCGATTCGACTTGCATGCATACTGTAGCTTATATGCTTGCGGCTTTTGGATTGTAGCTGGTACGCTTGCGGTAGGTAGATCTTATGGTTTATCAAATTATTTTGCTTTTTATTAATCGGACGTCAGTTGAATAACGTTTCGTCGGGTACTAGCCGATGATGCAATTGTTTGGCCGGATGACAAGCGACCATGTTATTCGGTAGATTACCAAATATTTAAAATAATCAGCACAAATTTGTAGAAAAAAAACCTTTAATTCATAAGATAATCTTATTGGTAGCACAACCATAGATTCTCGGCATTTCGAGTCTGAAAAATTTTCGTGCCATCCAAGTTCTCAATTTTGTATGCCTTTGATCGTAGAATTATCGAGATTTTATAGAGGCCCTCCTAATTTGGAGATAACTTCTTTTGCTTGGTTGGTTTGGAGACTTCAGCTCTTCTAAGGACTAGATCTCCCACTCGAAAGATCATGGGCTTGACTCGGGAGTTATAGTACCAAGCTATCCTTTGTTGATAAAGCCATCCTTAGTTGAGCTTGTCTCCAGATTTCATCGAGTAAGTCCAGTTCAACTCATCATTTGTCCGAATTAGTTAACTCATCGTAGATACATCAACAGCATCGTTACAAAAGATGGGACTCGTAAATCTTCATCGAAGAAAATGATATCGTCATTTGCCCATTGACATTTGGGGAGCCTTCCGAGCCATCTGCCCCCGAAGTCTCAGTCCTACCGAGATCATGTTCATCGTGCTCGTCGTAGGTTAAGCATGAGTTTCTTCCTCGAGATGCAGCTATGGTTGAGGATCAGTAGGCAGTTGCACAGGTCGGTCCCGTAGATATTTTCAAAATATTCCTATCTTATTAAGGCCTCTATCTCGTTCTTTAACTGGATGCACTATTCGATATCATGATCGTTGTCACGATGAAACCGACAATAGCGCTTCCCGTTGCAAGAGGCTGGTCATGACTTCATCAACTCTGATCGTCGAAGGTAGCTCTCCCCCTCTATTTCTATGAGAATCTACGCATGAGGAGTGGTTAGAGGGGTATAAGAGTCATACCTACTGTCGAAGCTTTTAGGCTTTAGACTTGGTCGGAAAGATGGAGCCTCTCTCTCAATGCAGATTTGGCTGGGCCCCACAGAGATTCTTTTCTTTTTATCTTTTTCTTCTGACTTTTGCTCTTCAATTGGCACTGGTCAGTTGCACCCTCCTCGATGTGAATGTACTTCTGCGTGCGTTCGAGGAGCTCGACGAAAGATCAGGGAAGCGTCTTGTCCAAGGAGTAGGTAAATCTGGAGCTTCGCAATCCTTGCTTTATGGCTACGATGGTCGTCGACTCATTGAGGTCCCAAACCTCTAATGTGGTAGTGTTAAAATGTGTCACAAAATCTCATAGAGATTCTTCATCTTGCTATCCGATGGAGAAAAGACTATCAGAGATTCATGGCATCCCTCGGTTGGTGCCAAAATGAGCCATGAAAAGCTGTTTGAATTGCTTGAATGAATGAATACTCGCCGATTGAAGTCTGGAGTATCATGTTCGGACAGTTTTTCGGAGAGTAACCGAAGGATGATATAAAGGAAGGTATCGGATATCCTCTGAAGAAGTATGAGAGTCTTGTAGCTCTCAAGATAGTCGAGTGGATTAGTGGAGCCATCATATGGCTCCATCTTCGACATCTTGAACCGACTAGAAATCGATTCGTCGAAAATCCATCGAGAGAAAGATAGACGGGTGCTGATGCCGAGCTCACTGGTGGGATCTCGATTATTTATTTGAACTTGATACATCCGACGGTTCAACTCTCTCAGCTTACGGTCGTATTCATCCAACTATCGCTGAGACTCTTCGGAATGCTGAGAATATCCTGATGTAGAATCTTCCCAAGAAAAACTTGATGATGATCATGGCCTCTTCCTCTTTTATGAGGCTCGTCGATGGGAAGGAGACCGACGATCATCAAAATCAGTATGTGGGGCATGTCGGGAGTCTGGATGAGATGAATGTCGGACAAGTCGACGACTCATCCGATGGGAGTATCGAATCGAATGGTGGGATGGAGAATGGGACCAACAGCTGTGCCTGGAGGGCACATCCCACGATGTCGGATCCTCCTATCGCCACTGCTGCTGCTCTGCAATCTGCTAGAGGTTGTGGATAGCCTCTGTCAGAGTCTTCACTTGCTGCACTAGAGTAGCAAATTACTGTTGATCTGCGGTTACCATTGGTCGTGAAGCACTTGGCTCCCCGAGGATCGTCGGAGTTGCATCACACCGTGATGAGTGTCGAGCAGAGCTTGTGGAAGCATTTTGCGCTCTCATTTTGACCATTGCAGTTCTTGGAAGAGTATTTCTTCTTTTTCCTATCTGACGCCCCAAACTGTTGCAGTCTATCTCCGACGAAGTAGTCGATTGGAAGCCGAGCTGTTGCACCTGAATGGTGAATGACAAAATATCTGCAAAAAAAATTCATTTGCCGGAAGTTATCCCGCGAGGGACCCTCCGATGCTTAAGTTAGCCGGAGAAAGGGGCACAATCAAGATAGCCAAAAATGAGAGTAAAAGCTTATAATAAGAAAGCTCACCCAATTCTCCATTGCTTTCCGATATTTATAGGATAGGTGATGCCGTTACTTTGTAATTCTCATCCCTGAATATTCGAGACGTAGGAGTTATGACATTTAGTGGACGATTACCTCATTAACTGCTGTTAAGGGCGAGTAATGGACCACTCTTAAGCGATTATTGCGCTCCACGTTCGCATGTGGTTAATGCTCATATCGAATAATCACCGTCGATTTAGATAGTCGGTAAGAACCAAAAAATAGTTGGCTAGATGCCGAATACATCAACTAGTCGTAGGTTGCATGTTGAATCAAATCAGTTAAATGCCGATTTGGTTAAGTCTGTCGCCCTTAGTTGGTCAAGTATCGTCGATCTTAGTCGATGGAACGTCGATTGAGGCAAGACTCGTTGACTCAAGTCGGATTGAACCACAGTAATTCAGTCGGTGAGAAAGAATCAATTATAATCAGTTGGGAGGTGACAAAAAGAACTAGTTGGCTAGACGATGAGGATCCACCCCAACAGCTTCTATTCTGATACCAACTTCACTTCCAAATAGGTATATCATAACTTAATTGTTTGTGAACGTGAATCAGGAGATACCATTACATCAAACATTTAACCACACATCAAATTAGCAGTTTTTTAGTGCATCAGAACTTACACATCACGATTAGCATCGATTACCATTCAAGGATCTTGAACATTAAAAATGGAAAAAAAAAATTATGAATTAAGGCACTAACAACAAAGAATAATATATCTGACTTGCTCTAATTTCTCATCCCGGATAGCACCTTTTGGTCAATGCAGCACGTGGTATGCTGTCACAGCCCTTACCAGCAAAAAAAAAGAAGGCCTTCCCAAAAAGTCACCAAGATGGGAATGAAAAAAATAGAAATTTAAAAATAGATCACATGGTTGTAGAGATTCATAACCCAGAGAGAGCGAGCAGAACATGAGAAAAGAAAGAAAATAAAAGTTGGGACCTTAACCACCACCACCACCAGCAGCTCTCAAAATTTGACTCCAAGCGTACATCGCTTTTTGCATACAATTAACCATCTCATTGACGATATGCAGCCCTTATTGCCTATCTGTTTGGAGCAAAATCCACTAGTCACAAGAATTGTATCATGTAACAAAAATGCTCTTCAATAGAAACTGTTCAGAAACCTTTACCGAAAAATAAAATAAAAATAAAAACTGTTCAGAAACAAGAACGGGTATGGAATACAGAAAAGTGACAATGGAACGTGGACCAGACCTTGCGCAAAACTTCATAGCCTTTCACTTCTGAGCAAACTGCTTCAAATTCCTCAACCAAAGCAGGTACTCACGGGAATCTTCGTTTATCTACTCATGCAAGAAGGTGGTGGTGGTTATCGGCGAAATGCCTCTCATCTCCAAGTAGTTGCGAAAGGCTTTCTGAAGGTTCTCATCCAGATCACTATGATACAAAACATGAAACTATTTAGTCAAACTTGCAAATAAAAGATACAAATTATCCCACATAATAATGATAAAGGAGATGGTAAGGGAGATCAGAAGTACTCACTTGAACTCTGGGCCTTCGTAAGCAATCATCTCCTCATCAGATTCAGAACTCCAGACTTGGGGCATCTCCTTTAGAGACGTCAACAGTCAACGGGATGCTTGATTGGCTGGGCTTCGCATCATGGCCACCATCCTCATCCTCATCATGCTCATTATATGCTTCCTCTCAAGCGACGAGGCATAGAAGAAAATTACAGGAGTTATAATCTATTTTTTTACATTAAGTGAAGCTGCAAGAAAATATTTGACCATTAATCGCGAGAAAACAAAATTTTCATATATTGGCTTCAAATAACAAATACTAAGTATACGTTATGCTTCCATGAGACACATAAAGCTAGAGTTTTTGCATGAAGACAGTTTTCTTTTCACTTATGATGCGGGAAAGAAAAAGAAGAAATTGGAGGGGAAAAAAAAAGAATGGCTTGTGAACGCGTTGAAACGCGTTTTCAACATTCAACAGCATATAGAAGCTAGCTAAAGCATGCAATCCGATAACAGAGCTCCATGTCGTTGAATATTACACTGGAAAAAAAAAAAATGCAACCTTAATGTGACAGCAGCTTTCAGATTTCGATTTCCTCCAAAGATTTTGGTTTAAAAAAAAAAAAAATCGAAGCAAAAGCAAAGAAGAGATTGGTAAAAGAGCAAATAAGCGCTCACCCGGTCGTGGTCGTCACAGTCTACAGCGCACTTGATCTCCTCGTCGATGATACGGAGAAGATCGGCGTCGGACGCTGGCTTCTTGGCCGCCGCAGAGAAGCGAGCGAGAGAAGGGAAGGGAAGGATAGTTCTTTCTCCCACCGTTCCCCGAGAAACAATTCGCCCCAGCGACAGGGGATGGAGAAGGGCGGAGTGGTGACCACCATGGTAGCTTTTTGTTGAAAAACAGAAAAAAAATAGTAGAGAAGGTGAAGACTAAGATTTCAGAGCAAGAAGAAATGCTTTCTCTAGGATTAAAAGGATCTTTTTTTTTATTAATTTTTAGAAGTTTAATTTAAAAATTATATAATATATTTTTTTTAATTAGAAGATTGCATTCTTAATCAGAGGGATCTATAGCTCATTTCAACAGCTTATTTCATCAAGATCTACAGCTCATTTCAATATTCCTCCTCAAGATGGGTTATAGATATCATAAAGACCCATCTTGTTACGAATAAATGAAAAAGAATACACACTAAGATCTTTGATCAAAATGTCTGCTAGTTGACTAGCAGATCGCACATAAGGCATACAAATGATTCTGACATCCAGCTTTTTCTTGATAAAATATCGATCGATCTCGATGTGCTTCGTCCGATCATACTGTACTGGATTATTAGCAATATTGATTGCTGCCTTATTGTCACAATATAGCATAAGAGGCGATGACTGATAAAGACCTAGATCCAATAACAAGATCCGCAACCATAAAATTTCACACACGCTATGTGCCATAGCTCGATACTCTGCTTCAGCAGTAGATCGAGCAACTACATTCTGTTCTTGCTTCGCCAAGTAACTAGATTACCTCCAACAAAGTACAGTAACTTGAGGTAG
>KE505252.1:232178-253060 GCA_000441515.1 Elaeis oleifera
CCGGATACTCCTCCCTCCAAATAGTAGAGCCCATTACACATTATGCCAGTCCCAAGTTTCCTCCCTGTCCTTGGCTCCTGAAAGACTCAATGTGTTTTAAAAAAACTTACGGCACAATCAAGATCATTCGTAATAGCACTAATGGATAGAAGATTGATAGAAAATCTAGGAACATGTAAAACAGATGATAAGGGTAATTTGGAAGTGCATTTGATATATCCTTTCTCAAAAAAAGGGATAAAGGAGCCATCAGCAAGACGAACTTTATCACGACCAGAATAGAGAATATAAGACACAAAATCTCTAAAAGATCCAGTCATATGATTGGATGCTCCAGAGTCAACTACTCATGGAGAAAAATTACTATAGTTAAGACCATGAATTTGATCATCGATACCTATTTGGGCAAAATTACCCTGATAGAGAGAACTGATTGGTTGATTTGAAGAATCTTCTGTGAAAGTATTGTTTTCAGAAATATTTACACCAGATATGAATTTTTTCAAAAGTTGCATTTCTTCGACTGATAAATCTCTCATAGAAGATAAATGAGCCCGATTATACTGACATCGGTCTCTACCAGAACGACCACCTCCACGATCACGACCTCTAGTTGGACGACCATGCAGCTCATAGCAGTAAGCTTTGATGTGGCCTGGCTTATGACAGTGGTCACAAATCTTAACCCCACGAGGTCGAGGCTGAGTTCTTGAGCAGAATTGATAGGAGAAGAGCTTCCAAGAGTAGTTGGCTGTACCCTAAGTACAGATCGTATAGCTGTGTTTGTAGAAAAAGACATAGTGGCTAATCGAGTTCTTCACTAAGAACCAAGAATAGCTTCATCAAGAGTTGGCCACTCCTGTGTACTAAGAATAGAAGAGCGTCGATACTCAAACTCTAAGTTTAGTCCATCCAAAAAATCCACAAGGCACTGACGCTCCATCCATTTGCGGAACACATCAACATCACCAGGATGAGTAGGGGTAAAGAGAGTATAAAATCAAAATCATTCCACAACTTTTTAATTCTCCAACATACTCTGTTACAGATCGAAAACCCTGAGTAAGTCCCTGAAGCTCTCGTTGGATCTTATAGGCATGCATATTATTGCCTTTACAGGAATAAGTTGCAGTTACAGCTTGCCATAACTCATAAGCATTCATCAGTGCCTCAACCGTATGAGCAACACTTGGTACCATAGAGGCAAGGAGCCATGCTACCATCTGAGAGTTATTAGAATTTCACTATCTAACAGCTATCATAGGGGGAGATGCCGGATCCGGGGAAGATTTGAAAAGATCTGAAGAGGTGCAGACGGTCGGCAGTTGAAGAAGTTTAGGGATTGAGATGAGACGGAATAGAGCGTATTCATGGAACAGAGTGCTCTGATACCATGTTGAAAAACAGAAAAAAATAGAAGAGAAGGTGAAGACGAGGATTTCAGAGGAAGAAAGAAAGCTTTCTCTAAGACCAAAAGGCCTTTTTATTAATTTTAGGGGCTCAATTTAAGAATTATACAAACATATTTTCCTCTAATTAGAAGATTATATTCCTAATCAGAGGGATCTATAGCTCATTTCAACAGCTCATTTCATCAAGATCTACAGCTCATTTCAACACTTCTTCCAAGAGATCGTATCGCAAGAGGGGCCGCGCCAACACCGCACGCTGGAGGACGGTGGAAAAGGACATGGTCGTCGCCTCCACCGCCAAGAAGCGATGGAACGAAGCCCTGATGGCAGGCCCAGTAGGGTTTTAGCAAGGGAGGCCATTCGAGGGTTTAGGGCCTGAAGAAAAGATGGCAGAAGCGATACAACGAGTCACAAGTTCAGAAATTATAGAAACTAGGTTATAATCCAATGCGATTCATGGAATGTAATTTTTTTAAACTAATATTTAATTTTATTTATTTATTTATTATATTATTATATATATTTATAAATAATTAAATAATTTAAAAAAATTATATTTATGCATAATATATATTATAAGTTATTGGACAAATGTTGTGAAGATCCGACGATCCTAATTCTATGAAGCTCCTTCCTAATCCAATTATTTCTTACTATTTTATTTCTAACCAATTTTAAATCCTTCCATCTCTTCTTCTCCTTTTTCAATCATCTCCTTTAAAAAATATATATTTAAATATTTATTCTTTAATTTAAGATGAAAGTGAAATGGATGAATATCCGATCTATTATCATATTTGGACCTATCTGAATATAGATAGAAATTTAAGCAGGATATTTGTTAGTATCTGTATCCATATTTGCCATAATTATCTATTCAAATATATGAGTTTATTTAAGATGTTATTTAATTTTATATACTATTCATAAAGCAGCATCCGATGTTGAACGGAGCGAAGTGACCATAATGCCCTTTTGGTCCGATTTTGCTCGATCTCGATGGAGATTCCTTTTGAGAGGAATTGCACCGAATCACGCTTGAAGATCCGAGTTGTATCATGTTTTAAAGTCCCAAGTGAAGGCCGACAAACGCCTAGCATTGCAACCGTCGGGGCATCACGTTCGCTAGTTGTCGTCAATGCCACCTCCAACAACGTGGTCCTCCTCCCTCTACTGGCTAATGTGCCCATCTCCATGCTCTGTCCTTCCTCTTGGAGCAGCGCCCTAGGCTCGATTGGGACCAAGCCCTCAAGCCCGATGACGGAGGCTGACAAAGTCCAGCACTATGACTGTCGGGGCATTATGCTCGTTGGTTGCCACCGACGCCACTTTCGGCGATGTGCTCCTCCTCCCTCCACTGGCTGCCGCACCCATCTCAATGCTCTGCCCTTCCTCTCGGGGCAGCCACTGATCGCCGTTCCCATCTCCGCACTCTGCCCTCCCTCTTTGAGCAGCCACTAGCCACCGCACCCATCTCTACGCTCTGACCTCCCTCTCGAAGCAGTCCCTTAGAATCGATTGGGACTAAGCCCTCGAGCTCGGTCTCTGATTGCATCATGCGAAACCCCACACCGCGACCGTCGGGGCATCATGCTTGTCAGTAGCTGTGGATGATACCTCTGACGATGTGCTCCTCCTCCCTCCATTGGCCATCGTGCCCTCCCTCTCGGAGTAGTGCTCTAGGCTCAATTGGGACCAAGCTCTCAAGCTTGGTGATAGAGGCCAACAAACGTCTAGCACCACGATCGCCAGGGCATCATGCTCGTCGATTGCCGCTAACATCATCTTTGGCAACGTGCTCCTTCTCCCTCCATTGGCCGCTACCTCCCATCGCTGCACTTTGCCCTCCCTCGAAGCAGTGCCCTGAGCTTAATTGGGACTAAACCCTCGAGCCCGGCCTCTGATTGCATCATGCAAAACCCCACACCTATGTAAAACACACATGGTGGATGGACGCCTCATCTTATAATCCCGATTTTTTGGCTTATAAAATCACTACTAAGATTGGTCATGAATATCTCATCTTAATTGGAAACATATTCTAGAATCTAAGAAGCAAATTTGTTTTGTTGAGGTAATTTTTCACATCCCAAGCAATATTTTATATTTTAAAAATTAAGGCTGATAGCAATAAATTTAAAATATACACTTTTCCATCCAATTCTTGCGGAGCCAGTCCAGCACATTCCTATCTTCCAACACGTGCATACAACCCCTGTGCGGAAACAATCTCGGCCGTCATAATCATCCACAGAAATCCATCTTATCCGCTCATATAAACGGGTTTCAATGGAGCACTTCAACTCCAGATTTGAGGGTAGGTTTGAATGATCCACTGCCCCTATGCAGAACATTCTCAGCCGTCATAATGATCCACAGAAATCCATCTTATCCGCTCGTACAGACGGTTTTCAATGCAGCACTTCGACTCCATATTTGAACGGCTGTTATTACCCTTATGCAAACTTCTCTATGAATATCTACCCACTCATCATCAACCGGAGTCCACAAATCCCCAGCTCCGCATACTTCTTCGCGTAAAGGCCATGTTTTAGCCATGCATCACGCAACTTTTAACCACATGTCAAATGAAAGCTCTGCTTAGCAAAATCTTCATTTTAATCTATACTAACATATAATCCTATGTAATGTACGGAATGTAAATCTAAGAAACATTTTAATCTCTCTTAAGTACTCTCCCTTTTATAGATCTCTGAAAAAATATTAAATAAAAAATAAATAAAATAATCATCTATATGAAAAAAATTATATTCTGAATTATTTTTTATTTTTTATTTTTTCATCATCGAAAAAAAATAAGAATGATACGGCACCACACCACTCTCCTTCTTGCTGAAACTTCCAACGATACGACACCACACCACTCTCCTTCTTGCTGAAACTTCCACACGCTACCCCCCGCCCCCGCCCCGAGCCGCATATGCCAACACGTTAGTCCCGTTTGAAGTCTCCAAACAGAAAAAAAAATATATCCTGAAAGAATTGAAATAATCTCTTACTGTTTTCCCATATTGTTAAAACTAGTAAGTAACCTATACTATGCAGCAGACCAAAAAATTTAACAAAAAAAACATAATGATGATGTAAGGTAATTAATAAGTTTTGATTTAAATTATATATTTTTATCCAAAATTATTATGGTTTTTTTTCAAAATATATTGTTATTCAATACAAAATTATACAATACATTTTAATAAATCAGTCAATAAAATAATCTATCAATTATTTCTTTGAGATATCAAAGTAGTGTGGAAATATCTCATAAGTACATATGAACAATCCAAAAGAGAGAATAAATCGAAGTTAAAATTTTAGCATTTAGCAGAAAAAATATTATATAGCTATTTAAGAGAAAGTCTGAATATCTCCAATAATTTCTACATCACAAAAGAGATTTAATATATTCCCCACAATATTTGCATTCAAAAGGCTGGGAAAAGATAGATTGTCAAATCATAAGTTCATTTCAAGATTCTATGTCTGATATCGAGATCATCATAAGCTGCATTGATTCCTCGATATTGATATTTGTAGTATTCTTTATCTCCATAATTATGGTCGTCAACTTCAAATCCAAAAATATCTTTCAAAATTTTATCATTTCTTTCACCTATATTTCTTCTGATTTAATCCGCACCCTCCCTATTTATTCCCATATCATCATACGCTCAAATAGATCATCCTCATATTCCTCACCTGATTCAAGAGCAATCTGAATATAGACTTTGAAAAAATCAGAATGCTGTAATTCGAAACTATACTGCGGTGCCATAAGCCCTAATTTATCATGATTTCTTGCAGTATGATCTTTGAAAAAATTTTAATGAAGTTCAATTTTGCAATTACAATAAATATGAAATCAATATCAAAATAATATATTATATCTTATTTTATCAAAATAAATTAAATAAATTATGAATAATAATTAAAAAGCATACATTATTAAATTTAATCAAATCCTATATGTATGCATGTGTGCATGTATGTATATGTATGTATGAATGTATATCCAAATGCTTAATACAAAACCAAGTGAAATATAAAAAAGAAGAAGAAAAGGAACTGACTGTTATAACATATTATCTAAAAAATTTATTATATAACATATTATCCAATAAATATTTATTATATAAATATTATCTAAAATTTTAGTATTTAATATTATTATATTTATTTATTATTTATTTATTATAAATATTTAAATTTTAAAATAAATTGAAATAAAATTAGTTTTCATATAATATTTCTATAGGAGCTTTTGCATAATAAAGGGGCACATAGAACATCCATACACAACGACCGCATAGATGGTCTATGTGCCCACTCAATTTCTAATACCACCCACCCTCCTCTCTCTCTCTCCAGAACTTTTCACTGCTTCACCACCACCCCATCCCTCCCCCTCCCACCCACTCCCAGCGGTCGCTCACCTCCCGATCTCTTACCCACCACCATTTGTCTCCTCTCTGTTGCTTTTCCTCCTGTCCTCACCTCCAGCGCTTCTCCCGACCCCACCCCTCTCCCTCCCCAGAAGCTTCCATCGCTTCAAATCCTACCCCTCCTTTTAACCCCCCTCCCCCGATGGCCACTCACATCCCGATCTCTCACCTGCCCCGTTTGCCCCTCTCCATCGCTCACCTCCGCTACTCCTCCCCACCCCACCCCCTCCTCTCTCTCGAGAAGCTTCCGTCGATCCAAAGCCCAACTCCTACTCCCCAACCGCCCAACAACTACTCGCATCCCAATCTCTCACCCGCCATCATTCATCCCCTCTACATCGCTTCTCTTCCCACCCTCACCTCTGGCGCTCCTCCGCACCTCCACTATCGGCTGGAGCCCCCCGCTATGCACTGATTCCAACGATCGAGAACTTCCACTGAAGGTGCTGAAGTCCACGATCGTGGATCCATCCCTCACTATGTCATTGAGGAAGATCGCCGTCCGCAAGTTACGTCAGTGCTAGCTCGCCATCATCGATACTATTTTTCTCCTATTCCTTTTCTCATCTGCTGATCCATCCCTAACCTTTTTTTCTTCTTATCTTTTTCCTCTGTCCTTCTCCCAGCCCTCACCTCGTCCTCCCTACACCTGCAACCCCAACCCGATCCGTCCCCCAAACCTTTTTTTTTCTTTCTTTCATTTTCCCTTACTTCTTCCTCTCCCAGCCCTCACCTCACCAATCCCTCACTTCTTCCTCTTCCTTTTTTCATCCTTACTTTCCCTATCTCTATTCTCTACCAGGCTCCTCCATCGCCACTCTCATCTCCAAAACCCCAACCATAGCCCTAGCTGAAGCCCCAATGCTAACTCTAATCCTTCCAAAACCACATCCCCATCTAAACCCTAACCCTAATTTGGATCCTGTGCATCTCCCCTCGTCATTCTCATCTACAAAATCCTAAATCTCAGCCCTAACCTAAAGCCCAATGTCAACCCCATCCCTCCCAACCACCATCTCCATTTGAACCCTAACCCTAATTTGGGCCCTACTCATCCCAACCCTAACCGTCAGACATCTCGATCCCTCCCTCCGAAATCCTAACACCACTTGCAACCTAAACCCTAACCCATTACCATCGCTACCCTCTTCAACCAAATCCTAATCCTTCCCCACATCGGCTATCAAGCCACCGACCGCCACCCTGATTCTACTATCCTGGACCCTCGCCGCACGTCGCCCTCAACATCCTTCGGTGTTCCCTCTCCACCGACTAGATCCTAACCCAAACCTTAACTCAGACATCTTGATGCTGACGCCTATTGGGATCTAGCCCTAACTGTAAGCCCAGACCGAACCCTCAACCCTAACCCTCAGCCCATAGTGAACCCTATCCAAAAAATCTGGCTCAACCCAACCATCATCCCAAATCAACCTACTTGATGCTGATTATGAGCAGGAACAAATTCGACCCTGAGCCGAGATCAGACCCTATCGAAAAATACAGGCTGACCCAACCACCAATCTAACCCCAAGCCACCTATCCTGACCCCGATCAGGATTCTAACCCTGATCCTAAATATTCTAATCCCAATCCAATCAATCCAATAACTAATAAACCATCACCTAATAGCCCAATAGCCCAATAACCCAATAAATCATGATCTAATAGCCCAAATCCATGGGGGAAATTGGGTTCTTCGGATCGAACCCATTTTCAAATTCACCATATCTGTCTGGACCCATTCAGCCGGTCTGCCCGAACTTGTGATCCAATCTTGGGGGAAAGGGACTGGGGGGCTGAAGTCCAGCAACTGTCCTGACCCCTGCCAGGCTTTCCTTAGTGTCACTATGGATGCCTAGTAAAGCACCATCCATGGTGATTTCTGGAAATTGGAGGTTGCCGCAGGCAGCAACCTTTCCAACTCGAGATCAACAGTGATTTTTACAACCACATTGATCATGATAATCCTTTACCCAGATGATGTGGCAAGGAAACAGGAAGGCTGCCAAATGATGCAGCAACCCCACCTTGCTCTGATGGTAAAAGAGAAATGAGGCACCCCTTGCTCTGGAAGAGGAAGGCTACCACAGCAACCCCATTGCTCTGATAGTAATTTAAAAAAAAAAAACTTACCGAATCCTCCTTTCTTCCTCAGATGATGCTGTAAGGGTTCGGATGGCTACAGCACACTTATAGCAACCATCCTAATTAGTTTGATGAGATTGTAGAATGTGAGGATATAGATCTATTGTACCTTAAAAAAACTCACCACTGAAAATCTTCCTCCACATATAGTTGTCTTCTGTCATCTAGAGGAGAGGATATATATAAATCCTCTCTGTCTTCCTATACTGACCAGTCCCCTCCATCATCTCTCTCCATGATTCTCTATAACTCTCCATCAAAATTACCATCACCCTGTCAAATCGTTCTATTATTCTTTCCAACTGTTTATTATCTAACAGTCTAGATCCACAATTCAGGTGGAATCATCAGAAGATCCTGTCTCCCTTTTAAACTGCTCTCTGTGGCCTAGCAAATGGGTCCTGCCATCATGTAAGTAGATTCAAACATGTGATTATAATATAATTTTTTTAATATATCAGTCATTAATTGGATCAGACGGCATACCCCTCCCCGACAGCCAACGTTATTAATATGAATTTGTTGGAGTCAGACGGCAGACAGGATCAGCAAGTTGCCTTGCCATCGGTATGCGAATTTGATTTTTTTTTATTATTTTATTTTCATTATATGATATTTTAAATATTATCATCATTCTCTGTTTTAGACTTATTTATTGTTTCACATTTTAAATATTATCATCAGATGGCAGGCAAAACTGGCAATTTACCTCTACCACCAGTATGTGAATTTGACTATTTTTTATTAATGTTATCCTCATTCCCTATTTTGGGCTCATATTTGTTTGATATTTTAAATATTATCTCCAAGCAATAGTAGCTGTCATTTTAAACGTAGAATAAAAAGTTCATTAGATAGTTGACACGTGGTAGATGGGTAAGACAATATGTGAGATGCTGGATACAGCGACACTTGCCGTGCTGAGAAAACACTCACTTTCCTTTAATATATTATATTATATAGATATCAAAATTGTATCAAAATAACGGTAAACATTTTAAGCATTTGCACTTGCATCTTCTTTATCTTCCCTCGTCGAAATTTATCATCACGGACGATGATCTGCTGTTCACCGGCCTATAATATTTCTCTCACCCATTCCATCTTCTAAGTGGGATTAATACCACAATAATAAAATTTCACCTCTCTTGCCACTTGACCGGATTAAAACCACACGACACAGCTCTAAATTAGTCGTCAGTTTCCATTCCAAATTCAAAATATATAAAAAATGATGAGTTCCAACCACCATCCGCTCAGAGCCAACTCCTTACTCCTCACCCTGCTATTATATTTATTGACGCGTGTCCAGATTGGAGGTGGGGTCTAAGAAAACGGATCAGAAAAGAGGACCCATGTGCGAGGCCTCATCCACATCATCCGCGTGCCTCATCGTACGCTATCGTCCTCCCTTCTTCGACGTGAATCCTTCCCCAGATCTCCTCCTACCACCGCCATGCCTGTTGCTGCCCTCGTCCCCACATCTCTATCCTCTCTTCCTCAGCTCTTCTCTGCCCACCACCATGTCCGCCGTCTCCGGAGAGCTCATCGCCGGCCCCTACTCCCCTCGCCTCCCGCATTTCTCTCCTCTCGCTCTCCTCCGCCGCGCTGCCATGTCCTCCAACGCCATGTTCTCAAAACCTCAAGGGACCAACTCACACCGCCACAACTTGCACCCATATGCTTGAGAAAAAACCCAACCGGAACCTGAGAAACCCCTCCGATCTCCCTCAGATGCTCTCCTTCCCACAGATCTCCGGCATTTCTCTCCTCGACGGTGGTGGCGTTGGAGGCCGTGTGAGGTCTGCGGCGCTGACGCGGTTGGAGCCGATCCCCATCGCCCCGGCAAGGCCGTGTGTAAGATGTCGTCGCCGCCGCCCAGACTATCTCCCTCGACCCCAACCTCCTGCTCTCCTCCCTCACTGCCGTCTCTGCCGTCTCCTGCCTCTCCGATCCCTCCGCCTCCCAACACCACCGCCGTACCTCATGTGCCCGCCTGCGTCCTCCTCCTCGCGGCGCTCGTCCAGCCGGTGTCCTTCCGCTTCTCCCAAACACCACGCGGCTCCTTCAGCTCTTTTCAGACGGCCACGTGTGACATGGGGATGCACCAATGCGAAAGGTTCGTTTTAATATATACACTAATATTTTATCCTGCGCATTGAACGCAGATTATAAAATCACATAAATTATTATTTAAAAAATAAAAATTATAATAATAATAATATATATTTAATATATGGAAGGTTGAGAATTGTTAAGAGTTTAATAGAATTCTAAATGAAAATAAAAATGGAGAAGCACGGGAGTTGAAGACCTTTTAGAAAATGAAATGATCAAGTTCATTTAATACGACAGGTTGAGAGTTCTTAGGAGCCTAATAAAATTTTAAAAATCATACCAATCTATTATTTTAATATTTAATAATTTTAATATTTTAATATCATAATTAATAATATAATATTTATATCGCTCTACATTGATGTGGCATAATGGAGGTTGATATTGTGCCAATGGCATAAAGATGTGAGAATTTTTTGCTTATGTGGATAGACTAAATTGGTAATATAGTTTCTCTCACTTTCTGCTTTCATACATATATTAGACTAGCACTCAACCCCATATTACGGAGTTTGATTAATAATAATAATAATAATATTTTTTTTTCTTATGCTGATTTTTTTAAAATATTTTATTTATTAATTTATTTATAGAATATATATTAAAAATAATTAAATAATAAAAAATATATTTTATACATAGTGTGGACTATAAGCTATTTATAAGATATTTATTTTAAAAATTAAATTTTTTAGTCTTATTATTTTTCAAACCTTCATTTTTTTAGACAACATGCATTATTTTAATTAATTTTTTTTAATATTTTATATATTCTTATTGAAAGTTGAAAAATACTCGAACTTAACTGATTTATATTGAACTCATCCAGATTTGCATCTGTCCATTTTTATTTTAAAATTTTTTTGAAGCAAATAGATATAATTTAATTTTATTTTTTGAAAACATACTCTAAAAATACTAAGGCTCTTAAGTTCCATATACGAGTAGATGCAACAATAAAGGTATAGGTATAAAATCTAGTAAAATTTAAAATATAATATTTTTGGCCAAAAAAAAAAAGATGAGCTATTATTGCAAATCCAATAATTAATCTTTTTTTCAATTGATTTTTTTATTTTTTTTTTTGACTATATTGCATCAAAATCTTAAAATTTTTCTAACATGCTTAGTTTATAAATGATCAAATTGGTCGCTTGAAATTAATTAATTAAATTTAAAAATTTTTACTCATGGTGCTGCTCATATTGAATATCTTTGCCAACAAATCTAATCGTACCAATCCCCACAAATGCATGTTAGCTCTACTTTCTACCTGTGTTTGTATAACAAAGTGTCCCTCCAATCTTGAGAAGAGGTAATGATCTTGTGACCCATGGTGACATCGCGTACCTCTCTTCGCAGCATGTGGCACATAAAAAGTACTTAGAAACTAAAGCACCAAGGGGACACGAAATTTCCAGCAGTATGATACCCATCCCCTACCCAAATTCATTATCCACATCGGGGCATTTGGCAACAATACCTTTTGCACTGCAAAGTCCAGGCCATTGATTGTTACCAAAATCAGTGCTCATTTGGCCTGCTACCAGAATAAATAAAGATACAACCCAAATCTTTCAAATAACCCTGTCAATTAGACTGTTGCTCCCACGTTTCCTTGGTTGCTTTCGACTGTAGTAATAATAATGTATTCCAGCTTTAATGACAACGGCTTTAATTTCAAATTCTAACGGAGCCTTGCCCCTGCATCTGGTGCTGCTTTCGATTGCGCTCCTCTTTACCCTCTTCTTCATCCCCCCTTCTCTCGTTCCATCGAAGGCTCAAGAGATCAAGAAGGAGGAGAAGGACCGCATCTACAAACTCAAGGTCCCAAGTCCAACAAAAGAGAAGCAGAAGAAACTCCCCAAAGCCAACAGCTAAGAAGCTTAGGAATGGCGGGTTTTGTGGGAGTTTTGGTCTCCGATCCCTGGCTCCAGAACCAGTTCACCCAGGTGGAACTCTGCTCCATCAAATCCCAGGTAACCAATGACCCAACTACCCTCCTTTCTTCATCTCCTTCGATCTTCACTTTTTTTATGGAGCTGATCTTTTTATCTGTCACCGATCGCAGTTCCTGTCGATAAGAGATCACGGATGCTCCGCCAGTGGCCTGAAGCTCCGCCGCGATGTCGGAGCTCAAGATCGGCGGCGATGGCCTCGGCAAGGCAGACCGAGCCTCCTTTCTCCAAGAATCCTTCCCCAACCTCGACGATAGTGTCGACTTCGAGCTCTTCCTCCAGCATTGACATGTGGGAACAAAGCCGCAGGAACGCATTCCAGCTCGAGAGTAGCTTACTATTATTTGATGATAGGAGCTGGTTTAGAACAATGTCCAGCACGCATTCCACCTTTTCATCTCCGCCCCCACGCCCTCGCCGCCTTCGCCAGCCGCCGCCCCATATGCTTGACAAAAACCCAATAGGAACCTGAAAAACCCTCCCATCTCCTTCAAGTTCTCTCCTTCCCATGGATCTCCCAAAAATTCTCTCCTTCCCATGGATCTCCGAAAAAGAGAATAAAATGAAAAAAAAATGATCAATCATTATGACAAAGATTTACCTTTGTTGAGGCAATTGAATCTACTCCCTCCAATTCATAGTCGGCAAACTTGACTTTCAGTCGGTGCGATAAATGAAATCTCCGGCTATCAATCGGTTAAACCGACACATAGTTGGAGATTCTTGATCGATTTCTATTCAACACCAAGTCAACCATGATGACTGCTGACTAATCGGTATTCCAGAATAATCAACCGACGTCCGGCCAAAATATCATATATACCGACATACAATCGGTACATCGAGATTATCGACATACAATTGGTGCGCTCGGACTACCGACATAAAATCGGTATATCAGAAACTGCCAGTACAGAAAGTACATAACGGCTACATATCGTGATCATCAGAGGGCCTTAATTGCCCATCCCATAATTACATAGTGCCAGAATAAGCAGGTTCCACGTATATAATCGTTACAAATGGTTATCAACGAATTATCAATAAAAAGGAGGTAAATAAACAGCTTTGGTAAGACGCTTCTGGGCTGATATTCTACCACTTTGAATATTCTACCTGTTGTTCACCACTCCCCACTGATTTAAACATCGGAGGATCTCCGCTAGATAAAATTTCAGTCTGTAGACTTCTTTTGCAGATTGCTCTTTACTGGAGCTAGACGCAACAAAAAATTGACCGTAACAGATTGGCACACCAGAAGGAGAAGAGAAACAAATAAAAAAATTATGGCAAAATAAGAGCTCAAAATAACTCCATCGACTCCGCCAGACAATCTTCCCACCGAGAAGACCTCCTTCTTCTACTTCCAATGGCAGAACCTAGTTCTTCGCGTTCCATTATCACTACGGACATCTAACTTGCTGTTTTAATGCAACAAATAAAGTACTGACGGAGATAGTGCATAGTCTCTAGTAGCAACAATACAGTAACAACAGCAACCGATGGTGGAGGAGCCAGCAGCGCATACAGTGCCATCCAGGCACAGTCGCTGTGCTCCGCGACGATCTCTTTCTCCATCTCCAGAACGATATTCATCTCGACATTCTCACCATATCGAGCCACCACCTTCTCGGCACTCTCACCATGCCGCCCGCCATTCACAGCGATCTCTTTCTCTTTCGCATGGACATAGCACAAGAAGAGGAAGAGATCGCGCTCATCTTCGACTTCTCGATCCTCGAGTTCTTCAGGGGACTCTACTCTTGGATTTTTCCAGCAATGGTGGCTCGACGACTACGAGCGTAAGTTTAAGGAGATCGACCGCCAACTCGTCCGACTCCAAGTGGATGGCCGAGGGTCCTCCAATGACCTTGACTTCCCTATTACTCAGCTTCTCTCTCAGCATATCTTGAATGAGCCGATCCCATCTCGATTCAAGATACCACAGATGGAGCCATATGACGGTTCCATCGATCCAATTGACTATTTGGAAAGCTACAAAGCTCTTATGATGATTCAAGGAGCAACCGACGCTCTCTTATGCATTAGTTTTCCGGCTACCATTTGGAAAGCTGCTCGAGCTTAGTATTCTGAGCTCCAATCAGAGAGCATAAATTCTTTGAGCAGCTTGAATATTCATTCATGGCCCACTTCAGCACCAGTCGAAAGGTGCCGCGAACATCCGACAGTTTCTTCTCCATCAAGCAAGGCGAGAGAGAGACATTGAGAGACTTTGTGGCATATTTTAACGCTACTACACTTGAGGTCAGAGACCTCAACAAAGATATGGCCATCTTGATCATGAAAAGAGGTTTGAGGGGATCTAGGTTCACTTACTCCCTGGATAAAACTCTTTTTCGGACTTATGTTAAACTTTTGGAGCACACGTATAAGTATATTAGTGCAGATGAAGGTGCTTCTGACCGACGTCAAATAGATGAAAAAGGTCAAAAAAATAGAAAAAATGGAGCTCTGGTCGAATCAAGTCGGTCAATGATTAACAAGGAAGCTTCACCCACCAACGGAGTCCAAGATCGAATAATTACGACAGCAGGTAGGACTCATATACTCCTCTTTCTGTTCTTCGTGCGTAGATTCTAATGGAGATTGAGAGAGAAGAGTACCTTCGTCACCCCCATCAATGAAAGTACCATCAAGAAATCACAACAAGAAAAATACTGTCGGTTCTATCATGATCATGGTCACGATATCGAATAGTGCATTTAACTCAGAGATGAGATAGAAATTCTAATTCGATGAAGCTACTTCAAAAAATTTCGATGAGACCGCTCAACTCAACTTCCTACCAACCAACAATCTCAGCCACAACCTAAGAAAGCAATCGACAACCGACCATCGACGAAAGTTATCAACATAATTTTCGGACGATTGAAAGATTGGGGGGCAATTTTTGAAGAAGAGTCTACAAAGAAACGACGACTTGATAATAATGTAATTTTTTTTTGAAAGATGATGTTCGAAAATACAGATTCTCCATTAATCAAACGGTATATTGTGGGTTGAAAAAAAATTGGATAGTATTTTTTTAGTTCTCCTCACACATCTTCAGTCGTATGGAGAGAACTAAAAAAAATACTGTCAAAATTTTTTCAGTTCCTATTGCATATCGTTTGATTACTGTAATTGATCTATAGAATTAATGCAATTCATGAATGGGATTGGACCTAACTTTACGTATTAGTTGGTGATAGGATGCATTTATTATATAAGTCATTTTAAATGATAAAATAATTAGATAGTAATTATCTTATATTTATATTTATTATGTAAGTCATTTTAAATGATTCGTGTCAGGATCCGATCCAGGATCCGAATCAGGATCCGATCCAGGATCCGAATCCGGATGAATGTCAGGGGTATTTTCTTTGTTGTTAACAATTTTTTTGTTGTTAGATGGATATCAAAAAAGTTAGATGAATGTTAGAGATATTTTTTATCTGAATATCGAAAAGATGTTTGAAATTTTATTGAGTTTGCACGACGTAAAATCGACAATGCCAGTAAGATAAAGTATCCATGCAAGAGATGTGTCAAGATGATATATCATCACATATTACTTGTTGATGAGTATCTACTACATTATGGTATAGACAGAAGTATACTCGTTGGATATGGCATGGGAGGGTGATTTGAATGAAGTTGTACGTGACGATGACGATATTAAAGATGATAGTGATCCTGCTGAACCTGTCGAACATGATGGTATAGGTTCACTGTTGGATGATTTATATCAGGATATTCGCTCAAATGTATCCATGAGTACTAGTGTATTTGAAGGTAGTTCTGATCATGAACATAATATTAATGAGGTAAAAGGGACTTCTGAACACTTGTAAGGGATACACGAGAGTCACTCTATCCAAATTATATAAAGTTCTCCAAGTTAGAGTTTTTGATCAAATTGCTTCATATTAAAATCATGAACCTATGGAGTCAGAAATTATTTGACCAAAATTTGGCATTGATTAAAGCAGCTCTTCTCGATGAAGAGAGACATCTGAAATCATATTTTGAAGCAAAAACATACATGCAGGAGTTGAAAATTGACTATATTCCTATGCATGCCTGCAAAATGATGGTATATTATTTTATAAGGAGAATGAACAAGCAAGTGAATGTCTGAAATACGGTGAGCTTAGATACAAAATCGATAATAAGAAATGAAAAAAATACTTTATAAGGTTTTGAGATATTTTTCATTGATTCTAAGACTTCAAAGGTTGTATATGTCCATAAAGATAGCTGAAAAAATGAGATGGCATCATGAGCAGCGATTTTGGAGGAGAACATACTTAGCCATCTGATCGACTCTGTAATGTGAAAAGACTTCAATGCAAAGCATCCGCACTTTACAAGTGATCCATGTAATATCCGACTTGGTTTAGCGACAGATGGATTTAATCTCTTTGGCAATTTGAGTACTTCTTACTGTATGTGGCCTATGATGCTAATACCATATAATATATCACCTTGAAAGTGCATGAAAAATCATTTATTTTATGTCATTATTGATTCTGGATCTGAAAGTACTAGGTAATGAAATTGATGTATATCTATGATCCTTAATCGATAATCTGAAAGAGCCATGAAAAAATAGAGTACAGACATATGACTCTATCAGTCAAAAAATTTTAAGTTGCATGCTTCAATTTTATGGACCATAAATGATTTTTCTGCATATGAAAACTTATCTGGATAGAGTACCAAATGATATCTGGCATGTTCAATATGCAACAAAGATACGTCCTCCTTACATTTAAAGCATAGAAAGAAAATCTGCTTCATGGGTCATTGGCAGTTTCTACCTGCTAATCACACTTGGAGGATCCATTATAACCAACACTTTGATGGTAAGTCCGACCGACATCCGCCACCTAAGAAGTTAAGTGGAGCAGAAGTTTAGAACAACTTGAAGCCATTGAAAATGTGAAATTTAAAAAACATCAGATTCTCACAAGCGGAAGCATACTGAAGCTAAGCTGAATTAGATAAAGTGAAGCATATTTTCGAACTACCATACTGGAAGTAGCTACTACTTCATCATAACCTAGATATAATACACATTGAGAAGAATATTTGTGATAATGTCATCGGTACAGTATTGAGCATCGTAGAAAAAATAAAGATAATTCAAAAACTCACCTTGATTTGCAAGAAATAAAAATTCGATAGAAGTTATATTTAGTTCATCGAGGTAATAAATTTTTATGCCACCTGCATGTTATTCACTATTTGGCGAGGTGAAGAAGAATTTTCTATGGATGGTTCAAAACCATAAAGTTTTCTGATGCTTATGTTTCAAATATATTACAGTGTGTTGGCAACAACGACAGCAATATCTCTGGTATGAAAAGTCATGACTCCCATGTGATGATGCAGCACTTGCTTTCTATGGTTATGCATGGCTTTCTGAGTGGTGATGTTCAAGCTGCATTGATTGAGTTGGAAGTGTTCTTTCGAGAACTATGTTGTTGAAAATTGAAGATTAACTTATCTAAAAATTTTGAAAAAATATTATGCTCATTCTTTATAAGTTAAAAAAAAATTATCATCATTTTTGATATTATGGTGTATCTGGCTATTCATCTTTCAAAAAAAATTTTTTTGGCCGGACCAGTACATTATCAATGGATATATCCTATTGAAGGTAAAAAATCATAATCTCTTTATCATATTAGTTATAAGATATAAATATATTAGTTAAATTTAAATTTATTTTATTTACAGATTTTATGTATCCTAAAAAGTATGTGCGCAATAAGACACAGTCTGAAGGATCTATAGTGGAAACATACATAGCTATAGAGTGTATCACGTTCTGCTTGATATATCTTGATGGTATCGAAACAAGATTCAATTATACAGATCACAACGCAGATCATGAATGAGGTGATGATGAACTGATACTGTCCATATTCAAACAAATAGTTCGATCCATGGGTGGAAAGAGATATGAGTTTATGGATGTGAATGAGCTATCCAAGGCATACTTCTATGTTCTAAATAATTGTGAAAAAATTAAGATTTTATTGAGTAAGTATCATCTTAGCGTACTTTTTAGTATTCTAACTAATTTTTTCATGTCGATGTAAAATTAAAAATCATGACTTGTTGTAGTGAGCATAAGAGTATACTATCTAGGAAGAATAATACAGATGTTGATGATCGACATAAAAAAAATTATAAATAGTTGGAGATCATATAAGTTCCACTAGTATTACGTTATATTTTAATAATTATAAAATTAATTATTTAAATCAACATAATTTTTTATGTTATGTTGTAGATGAATCTAAGTATTTCAATAAAGAAGAAGGTACGATCGATGAGTTGTACGATTTAGCATGTAGCTCCAATCGAAAGATTAACAACTATGCATCTTGTATCATTGGAGGAATGAGATTTCATATAAGAGAGCTTGAGATACAAAGATGGATCCAAAATAATGAGATTACTACGATAGGATATGAAAGAGAAGAGAAGATTGAATATCTTGGTGTATTAATAGATATCATAGAACTGAAGTATGGGTCCAATAATTCGATATTCTTATTTCAGTATGAATGGTGGGATATCAGCAATAAAAGATCGATATTCATATCGGTCTATATTTTATCAATATAAATTTTGCACGAATATGGTACCAAAATGAGCCGTATATATTAATAGCTCAAGTGAAACAAGTAATATATTTGAAGGATCCAAAGTATCGAGGTGATTGGTATGTCATACAAAGAATAATATCTAGAGACATATATGATATACCAACCCGACTAGAAATGGATGAAAATTCAAATCTACATGAAGAGGAAGCTTTTCAAGAGGAAGAACAAACATTGACCGAGCTCTTTATTGATGAAGAATTTGTGATAATTTTCTTGAATGGGGCTGATCTACCATCTAACGAAGTTGAAGTTGATTTTGTATTTAATCTGGATGATTCGAAGGATGACGATCCATTCATAAATGATGATGAGATAGAATACGATACATTAGTCGATTATTGTGATTCAAAAGAGGACCTACAAATCGAAGAGGATATGGATATTGATAAGTAGATCTATATTCTTTGTTGAATCTTCTCTTACAATAATGATATGCAATACAATTCTATTCACTAGCATTTATATATTTATTATTATTATTATTTATTATTATATTCATTTGTATGTCAAGTTAGTTATATGCATGGTTTAAACATTGTTGGTATGATGCCAGGTGGGAGATAACCACGGTCGAGTTTCCAACCTCCCATTGAGGATGAGCCTTCCCCTGTTTCCACTGCCGCACCATCAGAGCTGCCAGAGAGTACTGCAGAGATGGGTCTGAGTGGTATTTTAATATTTTTACATAATAAAATTTGATTTTAATTATATCTGTTAGGTTTATAGATAACTATTATACTAATAATTTATTCATTATTATTTTAGGCCATTCGGTACAGGTGATGAGGCGAGGGTGAGGTCCGTCAAAGAATCTCGCCCTGGAGCGTTGGAGATGTGAGCACGAGGGATAGCATCTCTATATCAAGATTCCACTCAACTTCACTACGCCTATTAAAAGATAGTGCGAGCCATGACAGACTGAGCTAGGCATCATATGCTGCAGCTATGCCCCTATGACGCCCTTCGATTGGCATCACGTTATATCGGCTCAAAGAGAGGTCTTCTATAGCCACTTACAGATAAATAATATTAATTAATACTATATTTTATAATATTATTATTGGCAAGCTAAATTTGATATTGTTGATTTCGAGCATGATTATGTGTGGTGAGCTGTGGATGATCATCTATACTCGTATATCAAGGATTACTGACATCGCATTCATCGTCACTGGTACGTTGTAGTACAGAATCAGAGGGTAGAGGTAGCGCGGTAGCGGCCTTATGACAGCATCAGTATCGAGGACTGGGCTATCATATGCCGCAGGTATGAGGATCCGGCATATCATGTTAAGCATCCAAATTTTTTTAGAGTTTAATAATTGAAATATTTATTCTTAAATTCAGTTAGTTACTTACTAATTTGACTGTTAACTATATCAGATCGATGTGCTCGAAATGTTGCGAATTAGGTGAGATAGTTCATCTCGCACTGTGGAGGTTCGAGACCATCTGCTCGCCATATAAAGCAGATGGTAAGTAATTTCTATTTAACATATTTTAACTCTTTAGCTATCTAAAATATTTTATTAATTGTTCTCAAATTGCAAAGAGATATAAAGAGTGACGACTTTCTGGTAGGATCAAGATCTACCAGCGATGGTCAGAGGAGTGGACGACGGAGAGCCGGAAGCTTTATGTAAGTTTTTCAATTATTTTTTCATTGACATTTTAATTTTCAGTATAAATTTAGAATAGCTATAACTTAATTTCAAGATCGTATGATAGAGATTAGATCCAACCTATCTTGGAAGCTCGACCGCATCCACAGATGACGAGATCTATGATCGGATACGTAGTACGAGATCCTGTTATGTTAGGAGACTAGGATAGGAGATCAGAGCTCTCCCATCTTTATGCTCGTCTATGGCTGATCTTCATGCTGCCTGTGATGCTCGACTAGCAGAGATACAGAGAGACTGCTGAGGATCAACAGCGAGCTGATGAGTTGACTGTATGCGTCGACTCATACCAATTATTTAGACATAGATGATGGAGCGGATGGCGTAGATGGAGTAGATGATGGAGCGGATGGCATAGATGGAGTAGGCCGGTCCATCATACTCCATCTATTCTTCTTCTTTAGATGTTGATGCTTGA
>KE505252.1:257622-272023 GCA_000441515.1 Elaeis oleifera
GATGTAGCAAGATAGTGAATGAAAGACAGAAAAACAAAAAAATCAGTTCACCATTTTGATAGGTTTCAAATCAAAAAAAAATCAACACCCATCTTTCCTCAATTTTTTGCCTGCCAAATACTCAGAACACCACCATTCTCAATTCTTTATATCTTTCAAAAAACTAACTGAACAACAAAAAAACATCAGAAAAAATTATAAAAAAATATTTAAAAAAATAATATCAAACTCACCTTTCTTTTTCAGTTCAATCTCAAAAATGAAAGAGATAGTCCCTACACATTTTGCAGCAATACACTATTTTCCAACCAAGACACAAATACTTGATTTGAACAAATAGCATCATGAACTGGACACTAATCTATTAATTACCTGTCATCTTTTTCATTAGCTTGGGCCTTGTAAGGAATTATTTCTTGCTGCTCTAGATTGTTGTTGATGTTAACCAACATTTGGCATTCACAAGGGCTCACCGATCAAATAGTTTTGTTTGTTCTGAAATAGATATTTATGATGTTCTCACCTCCTGTTAAATGAACAGGTATAATTTTCATGAATGCAAGCATCCATCTCAAAAACCAACAGAAAAGAAGCAGCATCTCAATAGAAGCTACATCTACGCAAAAATGGTGCATATGTAAAGAGGAATACCATAATATAAAAATCAGTGAAATATATGAACCTTCCATTAAGTGGAATATATTATGGAAAGAGAAATACTATAATATAAAAATCAGCGATCAGGTCAAATCTTGGAGAGCAAGAAACCCTCGTGATTCAACATATGCTCATGCAAATCAGCATCATGTAATAGCAAATCTTAGCATTCTTCAAATAAAAGAAAACAATCAACCGCTCTGTTATACATCATGCCCTTCTCATTGCAACCTTGACTGGTAATAGCCCAAGAAGAAATATCCCGATAAAGAAAATACCCCAAAAATAAACAAAAGGGTAAGAATAGCCTCCCCATCAGAGCCTTTGTGTTAAGGCTAACAATCAAGAATGAAGGTTATTCTTAAAATAGAGAAGATCGGTGAACAGTTATATTTAGCACTATAATAAAGAAACAGATTTCAGGCAAAACAGAGTTCACTAATTTCGTTCAGAACCAGATCAATATCAAAAAAAAAAGTAAAGAGAGAAGTAAATATCGAGAGATCTATAAATTTATCTATTACTGTTCCGAGACCGTTGAGCTTGGAGATAAGAACATTGGAGGCAAAAAGTCAGTGCATCATCTCCCTCCCGTAGACGGTGAACTTTCTGTTGTGGAGATCCTCATTGATAATAATAATAAATAATAATATTTTTAATATTATTTTAAATTTATTTCGTCTCTTATCCCTCCCTACTTTATTTTTAAATATTATTTTTTAATTATCTAAAATACTACTTTATTATTTTAAAATAATATTTAAATTATTAATAATAATAATATTTTTTTCTTCCCTCCTTAATATTTTTTTCTTCTTTCTCTTTTCTCCTTCCCTTCCCTTCCTCCCGCCGCCTCCCCCCAATCCCCGCCCTCGCTACATGAGGCTCAAGTTGTGACCATCCACAACGCCTCCACCGTCGTCCGTGCTGCACTCGGCTCTACGCGACCATTAAACCCCCTCCCCTCCCCCGGCTCCGGTGCCACCAACCACCCTCGCCTCTCCTCCCCTCTCCAGCCTCGGGCACCTCTCGTGCCTCTCCCACTCCGCGTGACCACCCTCGCACCCTCTGCAGCCCCATCCCTCGTACCCTCCACGTGATCCTAACCTAACTCCAACCTAACTCTAACTCTTTCAGAACCCCCCTCAGATCTTCTTCCCTGCATTCCCTCTTTATTGTGCTCCCTTCCCTGCCCTCTCTCTTCCCCATGTTCCCCTCTCCCTCTCTCTTCTGTGTGTATTGTGCGTTAGATGGGTGGAAAAATAGAAAGAAATGAAAAGAAAAAACACACACCTGAGGGAGGTCGGAGGGAAGGCCAACACCGGCTATTGGAGTTTGTGTTGGGTATTTCTTTCTTTTTTCTTTTATTCTTTCCATTTCTTTTTCATTTTTACAGATCTAGACGATCATAGGGAAGCTTAGACGATCACCAAATGGCTTTCTCATTGAGGGGAAAGGGAAGGCATTGAGGGAGAGGGCGAGGATGAGGAGGAGAAGGCCAGGACAGAAAGGAAGTGAAAAACGAGGGAATGGCCGGCAGCGACGTCAGAGGAGGAAGGGGAGAGGAGGTAGAGAAAGGGGAGGGAGAGGAGGAGAAGGCAGAGACGGAGGTAGAGGCGGCAGAGAGAGAGGCAGCGAGAAGAGCGGAGAAAGAGGGTTAGGGAGGGCTCGGGAAGATTCCAGAGGGAGTCCACAGCGTACGAACAAAAAAAAAGAAAACACCAGAGAAAGTTCAGAGCTCGACACTTGGTACGCTGGGAGAGCCCAGAGCTCTCCTTTCATACATAGTATAAATAGTAAATTATTATATCCAAGTGCGGAGGAGCAAACGGAAAGACAATCAATTGAAATACAATGTGTAGGTACATACCCCAATGCATGTCAAATTAAAAAAAATAATTATACAAAAAATTCTAACTATTTAAGAGTTTCTAATTTCAAATTTTAATTTAGTACGTTCAAATTATTTAATTTTAAATTTATTTAATTCAAAATTCTAACTATAAATTTTATATGAAATTCATTCACCTTCTATGTGTATAAGCAAGTCATGCGGCGTCAGCCGGACAAAACTCACTGGACTAAATTCACATCCAAGATCTAAATTAAATATATTAAAATTAAATGACTTGATTTTATTAAATTAAAGAACAGAAGAAAATTGAAAATCTTCATAAAATTTAAGATTTTTATATAATTAATATAACACTGGATGCTAGGTTCCCAAATATTTTTCTTTTCATAGGATTCTAATCTCCTCCATCCACTTTTGATCTTAAATCTCACTAGCTAGCATTGATTAATTCGAGAAGCAAGAACTTGAATGGCATTTAAACTTTCAGCAGCATCATGGTTGTTAACACGCAAAATCCGATATGATGATGGCAAAGGTCTGAACAGCAGGAGTCGATATGCATATAGAGAGCTCATCTGGTCGAATAATCTTTAGTGCTTAAATAAAATGGATGTCCGAAGAATAATAAACTGGAGAATGGACAAACTAAAGTAGTAGAGACATGAATATCCAGTATTCTTATCGTTTTTTAATAGATAGGGAATCCTTATTTCATTAAAATTGGGTTTTAAAGTTCAGAGTTGAGTAGACAATTATGTGTTTGTTTTCTGAACCATTTTGAAATATGAGCCAAATTAAAATTAATTTTTGTTAAACAACATATTAGCTCATGGTTGATGGTGTGGATTGTACCTTTCAAATAATTAATCTTCTTTTATGATATGGATCATTAGATCATGTTTTGCCTATCTTCCAAATACATTATCCATCTCATGATCTATAAGCGCTTTAAAAACCATGCAAAGTGCAAAACAAGATCAATCATCCTTTGGCGCAAAGGGAGACAACCTGAGCCCCATGGTTGGTTGGTCAGAGTTTGGACCGCATTACTGGTAACGACCAATATCTTAACATTTATCTATTAATCATACCACTAGTCTTTATTCTTAAAATCTTTGCTCTTGGTTTTATTATCTGTGACGAGACACATCGTCCGAATACGCCAGTGCCATCACTTGCAGGCAATGCTACCATCCAAATGCTTTCATATAAAATCTCCGTGCGGAATCAGATCCACCGTCCATTTTATGCACCGTACATATAAATTCTTTCATATAAAATCTTCTTCTCTATTACGACGCAATATGATGGCCTCCGGGATCCTGACGGCGAGTTTCGCCCGCATAGAAATATTATGCGTCAGATGGAAGACCCGTCTTTCTCCGCGCTTGCGTGCGTGTTAAAGAATAAGGGAGGAGAAAAATTACTCGATTCTTATATTCTCAGAGAAACTAATCACACTCCATTTATTAGACTTATTCGTCTGTTCAAGAATTCCGACATCCATCGTATCCAAAGAAGAATCGAGGGTTTTGAAGAAGAAATCCGAGAAAATAGCCTGGAATCGGCCATCAGGCGCGGAGGGCTGCAAGGAGTGGTATGGAGATCCAGCCATGGGAAGCGCTATTTGAAGAATCTAGGGATTGTGGTGGAATCCAGGGCTCTTCAAGGAAGAGGAGGAGGAGGAGGAGATGAAGGTGGTGGTGGGGAGCCCAGGCACTTGGAGCGGGTTGGTGCTGAGGATCGGGCAGTGTGCCTTCGCCGGTGCTTCGATAGGGATCATGGTCTCCGCTCTAGGGTTCTCCAACTACACCGCTTTCTGGTCTGATCGAATCTCAAAGGCCCTTTTTAATTCGGCAGCGTTTAAACTATAGTGCTCATCTAATATCTTGTCGAGTGATATGCGAGCTCAGATGCTTGATTCTATCCTTTTTTTTTATTTATATATTATACACTTATCTTAATGTCATGCAAGTCCAGGTTTATTTCCTTAATTATTTACTTTTTTTGTTCATATTTTATGATTTCTTACTGTTGAGATATCAAGCTGATTGCATATTATTAAGCTCTTATATATATATATAATAGGAGTACTGTTTTTGAATTATATGCATTGCTGATTTTAGATGTCCAATTGCAATCAGAGAGCGTTTTCAGCATGGACCTAACATTGTGATGGTCTTCTGGGCAGGTTCGTGAGCTAAAAAGTAAACATTTGTAAATGATGGAAACATGGGAGTTACTCTCTGCCTTCAGGGGTTGAGACAGAATGATGCTTGCATATATGTACTTGAAGATGATCGGGTTATGCCACATCAGCTGCAACATCATGAGAAATAAGTAGATCAATGCTTATACTATTTGTGTGTGTGGAGGTGATTGTGGCTTGCGCTAAATTTTCTGCTAAAAAGAGCATAAGGTTTTGGAGATCATTTTTCGGGGATCAGGGCATGTTGTTGGAAAGATTAGACATTTACAGAGGATGGTACTTTCCTAATATGCTACTTTGGTTGAGGAAGGTTAGAATCAAGAATGAGCATGGTGTTAAGAGGAGAAGAATGGGCATGATATATTTTTTGCACCAGGAAAGCTACATTGTAGGCCTAATTCTGATTGGAGGATGGTTATAGTCCTACAATGCTACTTCTTATGAATGAAGTTAGAATGGAGGAGTATGCAAGTAATATTTTGAAATATTGAATCTTAGCTATCGATGAAAATAATTGGGTAACAGAGGGAGTTATTGGTTCAGCCAGTTGTGATTTTGGCCATCTTGTACTTGAATACCCACCCACCTAGGCCCTCCTTCTCTCTACTCCCTCACCTAAACCCCCTTCTCCCTTGTTCAGATGGTCACTATCTCCTTCTCATCATCCTAAGCCATCCCATCTCCTCGTTCTGTCTCCTCGCCCCTTTTCATGTACCAGTTGCTGCAGTCTCCTGATTCTCACCTCTATATCTTTACACATTCCTATCCACAGTCCATCTTTCCACCTCTCTCTACCCTCCCCTCACACAAATCTGGAAAGAAATTACTCATGAACAATTGCCACCAGAACCAGATCTGAGGCCGGATTCTAAACATGTGTTGAGAGGGGAGAAGAGACAGATAGAAAGAAGAAATAAGAGAAAGGAGGATGATGCATGAAGATGAGAAGAAAGAGAAGGTGCTAACATGTGGGTATGGGAATCCATGGTTCTACTCAGCAAATGGAATACCAAAAGAACCCAACCATTGAATGATGGTGATATTTGAATATTAGATAAAGAAGGAAGAGACTTTGATCTTGTAGGGACAGATAAAAGATGGGACACAATTTTTCACCCAATTACACTGGGAATCCTTCTATCAACTTGAACCTGTAGTCATAGGTGAGGTACTGACTAGTCCTAAGTTATAATCTTACCCTTAATCAATATGAATGGATGACATAGAAAAAAATATAAGGTACAGAAGTATTTCCCCATATATATATATGTGTGTGTGTGTGTGTGTGTGCGAATATTATATTTATGCATATATATGTACATATGTGTGTGTATGTAAATATGTATTGGACTACATTCTTTACGTTAGCTCCTTGTAAAAGGAGTTAACAATTTTAAAATCAATGATAGGCCATCCAAATTGAAATTCCAAACCATTAAATGTGGTCTAGGCTACAAGAAAAATGCCAATCAGCCAAAGCTCATATATTTTGGTGGTCTGTAATGTATACCAGAATGAATGCTATCAATTACACTAGTATGATAAAATACATGAAAGGGCACAAAAATTTAAAATCCACTATATAGATTATGATCTGGACATCTTAAGATATGAGTAGATTTAAATTTGTTAGGTTTTGATGATTAGGTCATAGTAAAATATGGTATCAAGCTATGAAAACCTTCCATTTTGACTCTTGATGATCAGGTAAGAAACCACCAAAACAACATAAATTTTGGTTTCTATGTATTTTTTTAGTGTAGATCATGTTCGGTGGTTTGAATCTTGAATTTGGATGCTTTATCATAGACTTTGAATTGTTAACTCATTATTCAAAGAGTTAACATGAAAGTGTGTAGTCCAACTATGAACATATATATTATTGTATTATTTCTTTACATGCTATAACAATGTATCTTCAAGAAAATTGAATTAGGAGAGTTGGTGTTTTCAGTCATGATCAATGGAAGAAATTCTTATCCACACCCTTACTAAAGTCTGGTCAATAATGCTTAATCGACAAAGTCATTCCATTCCAGATTTTAAAACGAACATGATTCTTGAACTCCAATTCTGATTACTACAAAGTTGCGAGCTTGCCAAGTTGCTAAAGTCATTGACGGGTGTGCTAAATGACTTGGGATCAAATCTCGTCTTCACCTGGGTTTGTGGGTTAGGGTTATTGGGGAAGAGCTACACCTTGTTCTGTAGCGAATTACCATCTAGCAAATATGGAAACCCGACGACGGTCTTAAATGATCCAGAAGAATAGATTGCACTGAACTGTTCAAAGCAGTCAGCATATGGATTATTTGTTTCTAGTTTCTGCTTATAGCAAATTAACTAGCATGATATAACAAAAGGAAATTTATTACCTGATATTCCTACGCTAGCTCTGTGCAATTATATTTTATGATTCAGACATGACTCATGAAATTAAATAATTTTTCAGATCATCCATTGTAAGGCTTACTATCATGATGATATTGACTTTTTGTTTGACTGAATTATTGATGATGCCTTTGGATTCAGCTATTTGGTCGCTTCTATGGGATTACAAGCATTGTGGAGCTTGGGACTTGCATGTCTTGATATCTATGCTTTAAAGATTAAAAGAGATCTGCATAATCCTGTGTTAGTAAGCTTGTTCGTTGTTGGTGACTGGGTAATCATGTTTCATCCTTTTATTCTTATTTTAGTGCATGTGTCACAATTTAGTTAGTTCTTAGAATTTAATGATTTATCTGCATGCCTAAATTATACATCAAGATTTGTAGCAGAAGCAATTGTTATGCATCTTTTATGTTAGGCAACTGAGATTTTTTCGCTTCATTTATGGCAAGTTCATGCTCAAATGCAAATGATCACTGATATTTTTCACTTTCTGGCGAGTTCATAAATGCAATTAAACCTAAAATGTCTAACGGGAAATGCTTGGTGGATCTGCTTATAGGATATAATCATGGAATACGTTATAAATAATATCTCTATCACCCCTTGTCTTTAAAATATTGTTTTTAGGTCTAGTTGATGTACAAAGTAGTGGAGCCATATCTTCTGTCCCATATTTATTTCAAGTTAGCCGTGCTAAATGTCTGGTATTGTTTCGTTTATTAAATATAAGTAAAGGGAGTTTAAAACTCTTCGACAGAATAATTCAGGACTTATAATGCTTTCCATGACTTTTATAGGAGAGATAAGCTATGCAACAGTGCAAGATCTCTATTGTTTCATTGTAACACTCACTACATCTACAAGAATCTTTGTGATATTTCTGCTTTATATGATGCAACATGATGAATTTTATGTACTCTACGACATGCCAATAATCCCTTTCTGTCTGCATCATATTTTAGGAAAACAATTAACAATCAAGTTGCCTAAACTTATGGGATATTAAAATGTGCAATTTAAAGAACTAATTTAGAATATGCAGAACTGGCAAATCAATGACTCATTGTTGTGCCAGCAAAATATTTGATTAAAGCAGTTTTTCTATCTAGGACTTGGAACTATTTTTTTCCTCTTACCCTTCACTGTACCGAAGTCAGGACTTCTTCAAGAAGCCGGTGTGGGAATTCTGTGAATTGTCCAAGTTCCATCACATGTAATATTTGTTGTAAAAAATTGAATGTTGTAAAAAATTTAATGATGTGAAAAGATGAAAAGTTATGCATGTTTGTGTTTCATTAGCAAGGTATAAAAGTTATAGTGGGTAGCTAGAATAACCTTGGGCATCCAATATAATTGGATAATATGAAATTATTCGGCTCGTTTCAGGTATCATTGATTTCTTTGAAGCTGAGGCAGTGAATGGCTTTTTCCTATCTTTGCTAGACCTAAGTCACAAATCAACTTGCAATCTTGTTACAGTTATCACTGTTTCATCTAGTTGTGTTTGAGTGCATTGTTTTGGACACTATTGCATATGAATCCTAATTGATTCTATCTAAGTATCTATTTGGTCTCATTTTCTTTCTGCGGCATCAAGAAGTTTCCCCACTTATTTCTGTTGGGCGATTTATGTTCAGATGTGAGTTTGTGCTCCACATGGCTTCATGAGAGCCCAATTGATCCAATCTTATGCCTACATTCTTTTTGCTTCTTTTGCATTTTCTATAGCATATCCTTTCTTAGTTACTTTTTCTAAGTAATTTTCAATTCTAAAATTAATTTGTCAAGGCGTTTCAGCTGAATGATTCATGCTAGGAAGCCGGTGAAAAAACACCACAAGAATACAAATCTTGAGGGTCATAATAATCATGAGCAGAGAGGAAACTATGAGCTAAACGCTATGGCCATGTTCATCGCCCAAACAAGTCATAGAACGAACTGTTTGGTGAATCCATTATATCTTGCTGCTTCTGTTGTTATGGTGCAATTATTTACCTCATGCTCTTACCAAACAACGTAATATCTTCGCAACTGTTGTTCATACCTAGGGATGTTGAAAATTGAGCTGATGCAGAAATTTGTTTCGTATTTTTTGTGGCACTGAAGCAAGTAATCTCACCTGATCCAGGTAACAGCAACTCTATCACTTGCGGCGGCATGCTCTTCAGCGGCTGTAACGGTTTATTTGCAAGAGATACAGACTTCTGTAGAACAATTCCTCAATTCTCATGTGGCAAGTTTGAAATCTCCATTGCATTGGCTTTTATCACATGGCTGCTAATTGCCGTATCCTCCCTAGTGATGTTTTGGCTTCTGGCATCAGTTTGACTGGTCGTGTATGTTCTCTCTTATTGTGTTTTAATTACTGCTAAAAGGAATGAAATTCACCATAATTCAAAAAATTGGTCCTTTGATTTGAGCTGCATTTCACTTCTCAAGTCACCAGAACATGGTTGATGTATATTTGCCTGTATTATAAAGTTCTACTTTGGGGTCTGATTTAGTCGACTCCATAAACACTCTGGTGTCATGTATCATCTACTTCATCTTGTAAGGTTATGGACCAAGGCTGTAAAGCGTGAAAGAGGGAGAGCTGCAAGAAGAGCCTGGAAAGCAAACGATAACGCTCGTATTCATCTCGTCAATTTGTTGCTCTTGTGGTTGATTTGCTGTCACACAAGAGCTTCCATGCTGTTCATGATGCCTTGTCGGCTGTGGATGAAACAGAGGGCCAGCTGCGGAGCAGCTTAAGCTGGGCACATCGCCATAATCAAATGGTTCAAGATCAAGGGGAAATCAGCAGTTCTGAAGCAGACCGTCCGAGTCTTGAAGCTTCTTTGGCCAACCAGTCTGCCATTTGATTTCTTTCACGGAAGCTAGGGTTGGAAGAGATTGCAGCATATCCTCGATACTTCTGACAGCCTGATGGAAGCAAGGATTATCTCCTTTGATCCTAATTGAGGCTCCTACTTAGATTTGGTGATGGTTTGTTGCTCCATATCACAGTGGACCTTAACAATGCACAGGATTTAGGTGAGACTATGTTTATCTTTTTTCGCTATTCTTTTCGACACGTTTGTCCCACAATTTTAACGCATCAATTGGTGTAATTCTCTCCGCACGTCGTGATCATTCCACACGTAGCACCTAGCGAGCAATGTGATTCACAAGGTTGCGAAATCTCACTCCGCACTCCATCCACCATTGGGCCAACGTATTCTAGTCTCTGTCCATGGAGACCAAAATCGGGTGATGTGACCAAACACCGGTCCTCGTGGATTGCATGACACGCAATTGGTGCGGTTTTGGCTTCTCGGCTATTAACCCGATAAATTATTGTCTTGACCGCCCGGGAAGACCACTCAAATCCCATGGTAGATAATACGCTACAATAACCTTTGTATTTCACAAATTTCTGATTGCACGTTATCCACCGTGCATGTGCTCCGAGATTTGTGCTGGTCTACCTAAGCGTGGTCCAGGCAATAATTAAACCACGCAGGTCCCAGGTAATCAAATTCCAGGTCCCCTCTGGACCATTCCTGAACAGCGACGAGGAGGCCACCATTCCGCTCAAAGGAGGATGTGTGATCTGCACCTTTCTCTTGATATTAATTAGGTTGAGACTGGATGGAGAAAAGAACACAGCAGTCCACTTCCAAAGTTTATGATAAAAGAAAGTTTAGTTACTTGCGATCGCTACAATTCAGACCAGACAAAAGCTCTAGGTCACATTCGCTTAATTAGATGATTCATGTGATTAAATTAATTCCAACTACCGCAATTATGGCCCCAAATCGGTGTAATTCTTTGGTTTAAAAAGAGTAGGAGGTGGCTTGTCATTCGGCCGGTTGTGAGATTCCACGTAAGCAAATTCACAATTTGTGGCAACGTTGACAAAATGTCTTATTCCATCAATTTAGACCAGTTGCGTAAATTCTTGGTAACTATTACTCGTAAAGACCAATCAAACTCCATGAACGAGATCTGAACAAAATAAGAAACCTTACTTACCAAAGTACTCCCCTTGAGATGAATCCCATGGTAATCTATTGGAAAGGACCAGTGACAGTTACTAGCCTAACGGAGGGAGTATTGGGACCAGAACGCACTCCATTTGTTCGTTGAAGGGAGCCAATTTGGTATCCAGAGTTATCAGTTATGGAAGCAACATTAAAGATCTTGTAAGATGAGAATAGAATGAGACATTATTATAGGGTGCAGACTCCAGAGGAAGGTTCCACAATTTGGCATCCGAGTAATCAGTTATGGAAGCTACATTAAAGATCTTGCAAAATGAGAACAGATTGAGACTATTATAGGGTGCAGACTCCAGAAGAAGGTTCCCCACACATTGATCGGGTACATTGCTGCAGTCGTGTGCGTTTTGGCACCACATGATCTAGGTCCCTACGAGGTTCACGTGGTAGGACATCCTCCGCCTGCCAAATCCCTTTCTTCACTAGATCTTGTCCTCTTTATAATGATTCACCTGTTCCATCGCACGCAGAAAAACTTCGGATTCTCCATGCTGTCATTCTGATTGATTTTGGGCTAACAGCAAAGATGGGAGAGCAATAAATTAGGAGCGAGCAACCATCAGAAACTACCAACCACCAGAAACTACCTACCACAAACCACAACTGCATTTATAATATAGAGACATCAATACTCAGTACAAAAATTAGGACCTATTTTTGAGTACCATCTGGTCCATCTCCTTCGTCATGATTAATCCAGTCCCTATCAAACCCAACCTTCTCCCAACCCCAGCCTCAAGCCATGAAAACTAGAGGCTAGAATTTTAACTGCTTTTTAAGCCAACATTTAAAAGTCACCACTCTTACCTTTCCATTAGTCAGCTCTTAAACTTGCACGCTGAGCTCTTATTGCTCCAAAGGACTAGATGTTCCTTACATATCTAATTCAAATGCAAAATTTCAAAACAAATCATTGAAATACTCCTCGCTAACCACTTATATTCCTTCATGGGAAAGATATTAGACCATAATTTCAATATTATTGCTCCTGAAGCAAGAGGAAAAGAAAACAAATGAAACAATATTCATCCATAAATTTTATCACAAGATAAAAGTCTAACTTACCATGTTTAATGGAGAAACTCGTCTCTAAGACTCAGGCGACAAACTTACCATTAGGCCAGGACTAGCCTAGAACATACATACAAACAGACTGATGGAAACTACCCATACACTTGCAGCGAGAGACGGAAGCATTAAGAAAATAACAGGTGCATGACCCAATTATAGCTCTGATTGCAACCTAAACCACTTCAGACAGCCATGTTCACATGACAATCTCGGGCTTTAGGATGTTAGACTTGATCTCTTTGTGAGGGAGCACAACACCTCCATTGCTGTATACCTCATCACACACATGCACATCCTCCCCAAGGATGGTCATGTTTTCAACCCGTGCCCACTGTCCAACGGTGGAGTGCCACCCAATGATGCTGCTAGAGATGCATGCATGCTTCTTAATCCGAACTCCTCGCATCACCGTGCATCTTGACAGCCTTACTCCAGACTCCACGACGCACCCTGGTCCAATTGCAACATCTGGCCCAATCAGGCATCCCTCTCCAATCACAGCACCCTCATGCACCAAACATTCCCACAATGTGTGGACCAGCAGCCAATTTATAGGGTGATTTCTTGCGAAGGGAATCCAGATAGAGCCTCAGGCCTGTGATGTAGTCCCTTGGCTGTCCTATATCCATCCAGAAGCCAGGCAGGACCATGGCATAGAGCTTTTGATCGGCTGCAATTTTGGGGAAGACCTCTTTCTCGATTGAGGTGGGCTTCAGTTCAATGCGGTCTAACACGGATGGGTTCAACAAGTAGATCCCAGCGTTGATTTTGTTGCCCACAAATATTTTTGGCTTCTCTACAAATCTATCAACCTTTCCAGTTTCTTCTTCCATAACCAGGACACCGTACTTGGATGGCTCATCGACCTATCAGATGAAAAGGGTCAGGCTGCAGAACAACAATTGTTAAAGGAATAATGACCAAGACTCGGATCAATACCTTCGTTACCATAATTGTAGCCTCTCCTCCATGCGCTTTGTGGAACTGAATCAGTTCAGCAAATGGATATTCACTGATGACATCACTGTTGAGGACAAAGAAGGGTTCCCTTGAACCGTCTATTAGCTTGTCTCTAGCTAGAGCCAGAGGACCAGCCGTTCCTAGTGGCTCTGTCTCTTGGGAGCAGGTGATTTTGATATCAAGCTTGCTCTCAAAATCCTTTAAAAAGTTAAGCATCACCTGAAAAAGAGGCCTGAGATTAGAGGATGCAGAAATTTAACCGCAAGAAAGTCCACTAAATAGAATAAAGGACTGGTGGATGTAGATAAAGGTTCATGCTTTTACCTCTGGTTGATAATTGATGGCCAAGATAACTTCTGTCACTCCAACCTCTTTCAGAGCTTCAATCTGATCAAAAAAAGTGTCCGAGACCATCGGTTACAATAAATAGCTTGATTGTTGATTCAAGCATTGTAAACAAACAACTAAGAATAGATTCGTACTAAGACCGACCGAACAAAAGCTAAATGGGTAGCTTATCTTTCTTTCTGCCAGAAAAGTAACAGATCTACAAGATTAAAGTGGTCCAGTTTGAAAAGAATCTATAGACATGCACCACCAAAGGGTTCCTTAATGAAGATTAAACAATACGCCGATTAAACTAAGAAAGTAATTAACGTTATAGAAAGAAAGATCTGGCCATAGAATAAATCTACTTGATAGAGATGCATAATTCTCGATATTAAAAGAATATATGTAATTTCTCAAGTGATAATTGTTGTGAGAGATCTACAACAAGATCAAAGTGATTCAATCTGAACTAAACCATGGACAAGCACCTAGTAAAGTGCACCTTTATAAAGATTAGATGAATACACTGATGTTACACACAATGGAATTGAAGTGGCAAAAAGAAGATCCAACCATAAAGACTCATCGGCCTGAGATACCACAACAAGGACCAGTTCTTGATATTCAAGAAGGCAAAGCAATCTCTTAAGCAACAATCCTTTATTGATTCACACTGAAGTAGGAAGAATCGCCAAGTCAACTAAATGAGATGTGTAGGGGTAACATAGATAGAGAGAACCCTTGCAATGTTCTTCAACTTGCCGAAAAATTACTCTTACATTTATCTAACTGGTTTATTATAGAGAAATAAAGCAGAACATGCTAAAATTGGATTGCATTCCAAGGCCAGAAATCAACCATACATGAAAAAAAAAAAAAAAAAAA